>KV751320.1:10940635-10956474 GCA_001698575.1 Mola mola | reverse complement strand
ACGGATAGGTAAGTCTCGGTCATTGCCCCCCCCGCCACTCCGGGCTGTGGGCCCGGGACGGTACTATGCGTGGGAGTGTGTGTGACATGCGGGGCGTGTGGGCTTGACACGCCATTTGACGGATGAACAACAGGAAACAAGCAGAAGCGGGAATAATCCTCCTCTCCGTCCTTTTCCCTGCGCGTCCTCTCGTCACGCTTACGCGCTGGAACCCGCCGCTTTTTTTGTCCGGAGAAGTTTTGGTCCCAGTCTCACTTTTGTTTGACGCTCAGTTTGTAGTTTAGAGACCGGGGCAGGAGCACGGCTAACGGGCGGACCAGTCGGCTTTACCCGGCAGGCGCCGGTGGAAACACTCGGGAACTCGTTTGTCGGAGCACCGTGCAATGTGAGGAATTAAACCGCGGATGCTTTACTTTTCTGCTGTAACACTGGGTAAGAACATAACTCTGAAAACTCATGTTATGTGTTGTGTTCTAACCATAAAGTTTGTAAGTGATGGAAACTGAGAGAACACTTTATGGATACAGTTCTGAGCCTTTCGACAGAATGAAATGTAATCTGTCTACATCAAGTCTCCAATCTTTTTGCCTTGTGACAACTGAAGATAAGCCAGAGTATCCTCGTGATATTTGGATACAGTATGCAAAGACTTTGGGGCTTTTAGCCACACAGGGCTGGGTTCACCTATTTAGGGGCCCAGGGCAACCCCAGAAATAGGGCCCCCCTGTTCCATCCATCCATCCATTTTCTACCGCTTATCCTGTTAGGGGTCGCGGGGGGGCCGGAGCCTATCTCAGCATCTTCGGGCGAAGGCGGGGTACACCCTGAAAAAGTCAACAGTTCATCTCAGGCTCCTTTAGAATGAAGTTACGTCTCTAGGTTAGTCAGTGTGATTCTAACTGTGCTGGTCCGTGATTTTAATCCCACCTTGGGTTTGTGTAATTTTTCTGAAACAATGCTGGTTTAAAATCATTTCAGCGTCTTTCCTATCTGTGCATCCAGATTTTTTTCAGATAGGATAAAATCTACTGACAGACATATGGCCAGCCATCTCCTGCCTGGTCAGTCACATACAACAAAATGGTCAAAAAGTTTAATCTGGCACATTTTTTAGTAGTTTTTCGGAGTTTATTTTTAAAGTTTTGTTTATCTTTTAAGTAAATTATTGTTACTTCTTTTCACTGGAGTGGAGGAGTAAAATGTCCTGCCCTAGTGTACTAAAGACCTATGTCACTTGACATAGTGTAAATAACAAACACAAGGGTGCCAGAGTTTAAAAACTAAGATGGTGGGATCACTTTTAACTTCTCATCTGCCTATCTGAATGTAGGCAGAAGAGAAATTCTGTGTTCTCTGAGGACTGCTGATATTCATGAGGTGTTATTCACATATGGTGAACATGTGGTGTTCTGTATGTGCCAACCCATATATTGCTTATAGAAAGCTATCACTTACCAAATAACATATACAGTATTAGATCTCGATAGATATCTAAAACCTGAAACGAGAAATAAGTCTGTATTTGTTTTTTAAAGTGTATGAGACATTTTGAACTTTGTTGAGACATCATGTTCTGTCTCATCAAAACATGAGAAATTTGCTTTTTTTTTTTCCATTTCTAATTCAATGCAGCCCTCTACACTGTTTAAATCAGCTCCGAAATGACTTAATTAATGCTATGTGATTCTACAGCCATAAACATTTGAAATTTGCTCTTACAATAATTCTTAGGGCTATCTATATGTACTCATTCTCTTCTTCATCCACTTATCTGGGTACGGCTCATGGGGACAGCAGTGTTAGCAGGGAAGCCCAGCCACTTCTCTTCCTGCTCTCTTCCGCCCAGAGGAGGACGCCAAGATGTTTCCAAACCAGCGGAGAGACGTAATCTCTCCAGCGTGTCCTAAGTCAATGTCGGGGCCTCCTTTTGAGTTGGCATGCCCAAAACTAGTGAGACATCTGGGAAGAATCCTAACCAGATGCCCTCACAATCTCAGCTGATTCCTCTTAATGCGGAGGAGCAGTTGGTCTTCTCAGAGCTCTTCTCAGAGCTCCTCTCAGATGTCTGTGCCAAGTCAGCCTTCAGGGGAAACTCATTTCAGCCTCTTGTGTTTGCAATTTTGTTCTTTCAGTTACTACCCAGAGCTCATGGGGATGGTTAGAACATTGATTGACCGGCATAGGCAGATTTGAAGTTTGTCGACAAAACCATCAGATTGACTATCGATTGGCAATTACCCATTGCTCTCGCTTTGTGGAACGTACATGCCTTGCTGCTCACGTCTGCCAATCCTTCATCAGTTCAACATTTGAAATTCACGTGTTAAATCATTTACCTTTGCTCATCATTTTCTCATGGCGAAATTAAGTTCCTGGACCAGACAAGTCGAGGGGTTCTCCTGGTGAAGGGTCATGTAGCGTATGAAACCCCCCCCGGTTGCCCGTCAGTCATGTAGTTTGTGAGGTTGTTCTGATTCCGATAACAGTAATGGAAATTCTGGAAACTCTGGAAAATAATGGAAACTCAATCTGCTTTTACATTCATTCATAAAATGTTCAAGTATAGTAAAACGTCTGGCAGAGGTCTGGAAATACTGTGTAGGTCTAGAAATAATTATAATAATTTGATTTTGGTATGGGATCAGTACTAAAAAATGGTGTCAGATAGGGGTGTGACGAGATCTCGTACCACGAGACCTCACAAAAACGATATTTCTCGTTGAAGTGAAAAGCTGTCTGGCAAAGCATAGGCCTATCCAAACTTTTATTTATGACCTGTGGGGGACAGCAACATGTCTTTGTGCGTTTTAATCTCTTGGAAACCCACAAGAACAAGAAGAAGAAGAAGCAGCAGCAGCCAGTCTAACTGCAGCCAGCATGATGTCAGAGACTGACGATATTAGCACTTTCGAATCGCTTCTGTGGCAGCCTTTTGGGTACCCAGTGGAAATAATAAATTGTGACAAAGTGACAGATAAGTCATGAACAATATGTAAGCACTGTAAGAAAACTTTACCTTACACCGCGGCTGACATGAGCACTATGCAAAGACACCTACAGGACTGCCACATCTCTTGACTAAAATCCACTGACAACACTCATGAATTCCTTCACTGCACGTCAGCTTCCACAGTCAAGATTAATACCAATAAAGAGGGACATCTGCATTTTCATTGCAGCTGCATGGTTTGGGCACGAACCCCAGCTAGCATGCTCATTTCCGAGTAAATCGACGTCACTGACAAAGGTTGATTCACTGATGAATTCGTTTTGATTTTGAAAAAGGGAATCAGTGTTGCTTTCATTGTCTTACAAAAACAAATATATTTTGTTTTTGAATTAGTTTTACTAGCGAAATATGATAAAATGCTGATAAAATTATGTAGAATAATTTCAAAAGCTGAGGACGTTGCATGCTTGTTTCAGATTGGTTTTTAATTTCAGCACTGATTTATTGAATTTTGTTAAAATTTTTACATCCATCTTGCTGGATGTTATTTCAATATTGACGGACATTGTTTCAGTGCACCAGCATTGTTTTGTGACTCACTGACATAAAAGGGTTTTTCCAGTTGTATATTTCCTCAATGTGGTTTTCTTCGTGTATCGTCTCGTCTCGTGGCCTGAGTATCATTACATCCTTCGTATCAGAACATCACTAGTAGCTTGAACATTAAAACAATTGCGAATCCCAATCACAAGTCAGCAAGTTTCGTAGGGTGGACTGCAAAGAGATCTGCCAACTGTGATAGTTGTGAAGTCTGAAGTTGGCATTGGTATGCTTGACTTTGACACTCAAAAGACTGTCAGACATGGGTGTTGTCAGTTTTTTTGAAGTTACTCTCTGCACGATACAATTGTGCTCTCCAAATGTTGAAACTTTTCTTATAATTATTCAGCAGTTTTCGATTCATAACTCTCATACAGGCTCATCTTGCCTCCTCAGCTTTGTTACTGGAATAGGTTCCAGGTACAGTACAGAAGGTCTGAATGTCAAGCTTCCTGAACATCCATCTCCTGTCAAACCAGTGCAGGAGAGACATTGCCCAGCCCTGACCCCTCACCCCCCACCAACCACCCACCCTCACTGGCTGTCTTTAAACAACGACATCCAAAGGTTCATGTCATGGAGAACAAGAGCCCTGCCACATGTCACCAATTAAACACTGTTCTCTGCTGTGACTGTACTCAGACTGTACTCAACATATGCACACAACTCTTCCTCTGAGGTTGAAGCACGTTGGAAAATAATGGGTGAGGAAGTGAAGGAGCAGCTGAGGACTGCGTGAGATAGCTGATTTCCATCTCTTCCTCTGTTCAGCAGTCACCGTCTCTTTCTGTGAACTAGAAACCAGTCGTATTGTTGTTTGGGGTAAAAAAGTTCATTCTTTTATTTTTGGAGTCCTTCTGCTTTACGCTGAGCCTATAAATAGCAGGGAAGTTTGTACGCGTGGGTATGGGGAGGGTGAGGTGGGTGGAGATCTGCTGTCATCCTGAGAAAGATCAAACTCTGAATTAAATCACACGTACAGATAGCAGCATGCACACATACACCCACGTACTGACTCTCATTGATTTATGCAACGTTCTTTCAACATCTCACTTCTCAATCTGGCCTAAAATTCCCTTCAGCGACAACATGCTGAGTGCGCTCGTCTGTGAGCGCTCTAAATTTAAACTGTGTTGATCCTTGTGCTGTTTTCGTGAAGTGTGGTAGGCTCACAGCAGCGTGACTCAGACGCTCGATATTCATGTAATACTCTCCTGGCTGGCGTGTCGCTGCTCGCTGAAGACAAACCTGATTGTATCACAGCGTTCCGCTTTATCAAAAGATTTGCTTTGTTGTGGCAAAACACATCAATGACGCCTTCATGGCAGAAGCTGTCACTTCATATTCATGTCTTTCTACTGTAGAAAATGAGCATAGAATACCAGAGCTGGAAGTTACAGAAAACTGTTTGACTCTTGTAATTATTAATATTATTGATTATTGATTTGTTTGTTTATCATCAAATATTTTATCACTAAGTTTCTGTAGCTCAAAGTATCATTTTAAAATTGACTGACAGGATAATAGGGTTAGGGTATTTAATTCCAAATATTGCAAAATTGAAAAGCAGAAAATTGTTATACTTATACAAGCTGGAATTGGACAATCAATAGCCTGTTTGTTTGTCAAATTATTTCCAAAAAACTTGTTAGCTTGTCTACCCGTTTTGAAACTCAGTGGGAAACTTGGACCCACCGAGGGAGAATTAAACATACTGAAGTTTGTAGAGAGACAGTTTCCAAATGTGATTCAATTAGATGTCTGTAAGCTGACAACATGTCTGCTATAAATACTATCATGAATTGAGCTCTAGGGTAAAACAATGGGACACTGTAAGCAAAAGTACCCAAATAAAAGAACTCAATAAATACAGTCTGCCTTACATCTTAATAAACTTTTCTCTATTTCCAACCAAACAACAACTAACTAACAACCAAATAATGGTCTTTATGTTTAACAAAGATCCTAGTAACTTTAATAATGCTGATGCGGGGGATGAGGGCAAAGATTGACATTTGAGGAACTGATTTGACTTAAAAGGAGCACAGCAGAGGGGGACAAGACACCTGCGTCATCATCTTACGTCTTCTCGAGTCCCAGTTCCGTACGAGGGCTGGCACCTTCTAAAAGCAAGCATGCCTTTTCTTTCTTCGCCTTGCATCGCCGACTCCAGAAAGCTGCCGAGAAAACCTGTCGTGTGTTTCTTTTGTGTTTGTGTGCGTTTGCCTCAGTGTGTGTGAACATCCAGTTAACTCTGTGACCCGAGCATTTAAGCTCCCGCTTCAGGAGCAACACATGGGTCACATGGAGCACACGCACGGCGCAACAGCAAACCACACATTTCTGTGTGCTCTTTGATACCTCGTCCTGTGTTTCACGCCTGTGGCACACAAGATTTGTTGACTGAAACTAACATTCCTTTGAAGGATAAATTCTCAAAGTATTTAGAGTGTCTTATCATGACGGATCTGAGTGAGAAGTTAGAGGAAGTCAGGTGGTGTGTTACGAATAAAGCGTCATCTGCGGGTGCGTTTTGCCTATTAAGAAAGTGACTGTGTGTGATGGTGTTTCCACATGGTCAAACATTCATCTTTAGTCATACACACATTATATTTAAGCAGTCAGTGCTGTGAGTGACATCTGAAGCTATTTAGCATATGCCTTAAAGGACACTTCCACTTATTTTTGTACTAGAACTGAGTAGTATGGCCTTTAGATAATGATTTTTAAAACTGTCCCTTGTTTTAACTGGGGTTTTTATGTGGGTAGTATCATAATAACATCAGCAAGTCACACATTGTTCCCAGGTTACAGTAAAACATGTGTGACATGTTGTTTAATTTGTTAAATAATCATCAGTAATGTGAACGGATAGTGACTGAAGTGGTTGAAACTAAATAACAGTAGCCCTTAACGCTTTACTTAAAGAATTTTTGGATCGTTTCTCCGTTTCAAAGGAACACCATAAGGAACCGTTTTCTTAGCATTGTTATTCACTTGAACCTCTCTTCACACTGCTTGTCACTTTTAAACATGCTTTTTCCAAATTGCTTGTTGCATCTCAGCTCCACTCAGAGAGCATGTTTTCCTGCAAGTAGTAAAAATAAAAATCCTTGTCTTGAAATGAAACTTGCTGCTGTTCTTTAAAAGGTGCCAAACTCATGGCTCTATCCTATTTGCATTCTGACAGGCCCGGCTGTTTCACTTCCTCCTGAGGGTACTGTAACCCCCCCTGAGGAAGCAGAGTTTCTGGGCGTGATAGGGGGATGCAGCCGCAGTGAATGGGCGGGTATGCAAACAGATAATAGCACTGCCTGTCTGTGCACATATGGTGGTTTTTTCTGCATTCTAACATTGTGCGATAACCACATGCAATCCAGTGTCGGTAATTAAAAGCAATAATTAAAATGATTAAAAGTTCCCACATGTTTTAGTTGAAGCTGGATCCGATTTTTTTTTTTTTTTTTTTTTTTTTTTTCATTTTTATTGATGTGTAGACTCCTAACCCCCTCTTCAAGTGACAAACAATCCTAAAATCAGTTTATCCTCTTCCTTGCCAGCCATGTGCAGGCTCGTGTGTGTTCTTTGTGTAACGCATTTTGTTGATGGTTTTAACTCTTAATGATTTCAGATTTTTTTGTCTCTTTCTTGCAGGTGTCAGAAGTTTGGAGTTAAAAAGTAAAATTGAGGACCTGAAAGTTAATCAAAGACGCTGAGGGAGAAAACGTTTGTGACGAAGAGCGAGAAACTAGTAGCCAAGATGGGGAGAAAAAAGATACAGATAGCCCGGATTATGGATGAACGGAATAGACATGTGAGTGTACTGAAGACTTGGATGTCATCATGTAAATTTCACACAAATTTGATTTCTGGACTGTTTGTGTTCTTTCTCTGCACATTAATAAAGAAAAAAAGGCCAGGATAAGAAAGCTAAAGCTTATATTTAATAGTTGTCCAAAAAGGAGCAAAATACTTTCTTTTATACATACTACAGCATACTACTGTCATATGCTTAAGATTTGAATAGAATTCGAAGTATGACAAGTTGAATGGTACTCATTAGAGTGATACTACCAAGGCCCAAGAGTCCCCTTAAATTAAATTAAATGTAATAGGTCTTGGCCGATTCCTCATCCTTCCACCAAGTTTCATTAATATCCATCTTGTAGTTTTTATGTAATCCTCCTAAAAATACACTAACAGACATGACCGAACAGAAGAAAACTTGTCAGATTAAATAAAACATATAAACGCTTTGGAAATTCAGAGACTGTCTTGTCACGTATGGGCATTTTAACGTTTAAAATCTGTCAGTGATGCGGCCCGAGAGAACATAAAATACCTCTCTGTCTTCATTAATTTCATTCTTGTAGTTCTAGTTCCTCTTTCCGGTGACATCATGGCATGTGACCCTCACACGCTGATTTATCAAAGCAACAGAAGCAACAACTGAAAAATGAGAACTTGTCAAAGGGGCTCCACTGCATTTTGACATACAAATACACACATAAACACACACTCACACACTTGTCTGGGAGAACGGTTCCTCTCTTCCTGTTATGACAGGAAATGCAGGCACATGTGCTTCCTGACTCCCATAGCAAGGCGGGACTGACCTCGTCACAATCCTTCCCTGGACCATATGATGCTAAATTCTCCAACTGTATGTTTAAAGGAACATGTTAGTTTGTTTGTAAGTTTAAATAGTTTTCTGCAGTCATGTATGCTCATAGGAAAATTCCAATTCTTTTATAACTTTGGTTTTATTTTAAAAGCTCCGGTTATAATAAGATTAAATTTATCAAGCTAAGTGTTGATCAGTATCGCCAAAAAGTGGTCCAGCAGGGTGACAAAAATGATCCGTCAAATGTTGAAATATGCTAGAAACTTATCTGATTTATGTAGAAGAGAAAATAAATACGAAGAGTGAAATTATTCCCAAGACAGCCTGTTGTAAACATCCGTCACACACTTCCTGCTTAAACTTTGACCTGCTGTGTTTGAAATGGTATGCACACAATCTTCCTGTGCCACGAGGGATTGTTACAGACATCTCAGGTGTGCTCATTTCAGTTTGACCTCCAATTTCAAGGGGAAATCTTCTTGATTACAAACTCTCTGCTTGTGTTTCTTGAACTGTTGAACCTAATTTTAGTTCTGACTCCGAAGTCTCCTCAATGATCGAGGTGATTTCAGGGTGATCCAAACTGGCAAAAAATAAAATCAAATTCACAGTAGCTACTGTGCGTTTTCTGTATTTCCTCAATGGTCAGACTGATTTCCATCGTTTACAATCAATAATGAGACTCTTGAAACTTGCATGAGTTGTGTAATCCACCACAGTGAAACCTCATGTCTGCATTTAGTTTCATTATTTATGTGTGGTAATACTGTTGAAGTGCAGATTGATTTTTTTTTTTTTTTTACAGTGCACACTGCATCACCTCATATTGTACTAAAATGAATGAAGAAAAATTAAAGTTTGGAACAATTAATATAATATATCCCACTGTGAAGGAAACTAAACTGTAACCCTGCCAATCAATGAGGTTGAACAATTAATATAAATAAAGATGGATAACACAACACGACTTCTTCCCACTGTACAAAAATGAAGACACAATACTGCGGATATGAGCACTGCTTGGATATATAGCTGTGGTGTTGAGTTTTGGCCAATAAACAAGCAGAGCTCAGCTGTCAATCACCCCCTTGACCTGACTGTTTGTTTTGGGAGGAGAAGGGCTTTATGACCTATACTGCAGCCCATCACCAGAGGGCAATCAAGATACTTTGGCTTCACTTTTTGGGCTCTGATGTCGTCTCTCTCTATATACAGGTAATGGGTTGAGCTCACACTGTGGGGATATAAGCTTAATGTTAACCTGCTACCAATTTAAAAAAAGCTATCATGCTAATTATTATGTTCACCTTGGTGATGGAGCAAAAAGTTAAAAGGGAGCACCAAGTTGTTGCCATTCTTCATGAAGGGAGAATGAATTAATCCAATTTCTCAAAATCTGTCCAAGAAATTCTAAGATTTATCGCGGATATACCAAATGTCACAACAATGCTTGCAACAGTAAGATTTTCCAATAAAAGCCCAAGATATCCTCAAAGACTGGAGACCACATGTGGTAGTAGGTGTCATCCTCTGCATTTCTTGGCATTTCATCCAACAATTGCTGCAAAAATTCTGTGAGGATCTAGAAGCATAAAAGAATAAAAAACCTACAGGTCACATCTTCATACTCTGTAATAGATCACATCACAACAAAAATGAAGAGGCTATGAATGCACTAATAAAGATATTCTATGTCATTTAATCTACCATATCTCTCTCCTACAGGTGACGTTCACAAAGCGCAAGTTTGGTCTGATGAAGAAGGCGTATGAGCTGAGTGTGTTGTGTGACTGTGAGATCGCCCTCATCATCTTCAACAGCACCAACAAGCTTTTTCAGTACGCTAGCACAGACATGGACAAAGTTCTGCTCAAATACACTGAGTACAACGAGCCCCACGAGAGCAGGACCAACTCCGACATCGTGGACGTAAGTCACACACAAAAACACGCTCACTGGCATTAAAGCTGAAACAATTGATTGATTCTTAAAGGCATTGTTTCCAAAAGTCTTCATCTGTTAGGTTGACTGAATATCACCTTGAGTTATGGGAAACTATAAATGGCATTATTCTGTTTTTCAAAGTTTTTATAGATTCAACAATAAATGATTACAAAGTGAATATACTTCTTGGTTTTTAAACTGAATATATTCACATTTCAAACAAAACACGTGGAAAATGAAACAATTTTCAGTATTTCAATCAGTTCCAAGACTAGATGGCTAGTCTAATAACCAAGAAATTAATGTTATATGCATCAGTAGATCAATCCAAAATGAATGTGGTGGTTATTGCAGCTAAACATGCAAAAAGGCTGGATTGAGCATGCATCAGCACAGATTGTATTAGACTGAGCCATGTTATACCCTAACTTATGTAATCGTGTGAGGGGAGCACAATAGTAAATGTATGTCTCTGTGGACGCACGCACGCACACACACACACACACACACACACACACACACACACACACACACACACACACACACACACACACACACACAGAGAAAGTACACCATGTCCCCAAGGTCAAACTTAAGGTGTCAGAAGTCAAAGAGCAGGCTGGAGTCTGCAGCGGACAAGTCAGTTTTTACACACCCTCTACCTCAAACTGGATTAATTTAACAATTAAAATCAACAATTTTTTATTATTTTCCAAAGAAATTCCAATTACAGGAAATTGTGGGCTTACAACACAAATGAATGTATACAAAAATGAGCAAATTGTTTCTAGTTATAGCGATTTTTGGTTATATTCAATATTTGGAGAAAGTAGGGCTAAACTTTTTTCCAGTTATTAACTATTAGTAACACAACAGACCAGTTAGAAACCTGTGAAAGCTTGCTGGGGTCATTGTGTTGGGGAGAAGAACCGTGTGGTGACCCTGTGCTCATCATGGGCACATGTATGCGCTTGTGAGCTTTCCTGCCACATGGCCTACCACATGGCCTTTTGGCCAGGCCTCGTCACAGCCAGGTTTATACCCTTGGTAATCCCCTGTAATCTGTCGCAATCCCATTTAGCTCATTACTTTAATCTGTCCAGGCAGCTTCTACCTTTCTGCAGCGTATCCACATCATGAACCAGCAGGGTTATTTGCTGCTTCTGCTACTGCTGCATCCACTTTTACCTTCGAATGACATGTTCTCTCTCAGCACTCTCCAGCTTCCTTTTCCTGTCTTTTTGTCTCTTCTCTCCTTAATCCAAACTGAGGCGCAGGAGAGTGTTCGTGCTTTTGTTAATGAGAATATATAATTTCAGTATCATGTTTGTTACTTTCACCTGTTCTCTTTATTTCTACTTTTTAATCTCCCTCACCTCTGTGCTTAATACATTCTAACTTTTAGCCTAACCTTGTTTGTTTTGGCAGCGTTTATTGCTCTTAAATATTAAATGAGCTGCTAAGTCTTGAACTAAAACGGGAGCAAAACCAAGGTCAAAAAGTGGCCAATGCTCTGAAGATTATTTTCTTCAATGAAAGGATTATTCATTATTTCTCTAAAATGCCAGCTGGTGTTTGAAAAAACTGGAAGAACAGATAAAACTTCCTACACACGTGCTTCTGCTCTGTCTTATATAAACAACATATTACTCCTGTTGCAATATACTCTGTTTGGCTCATGTTGTGTGTCACTAATTCTTGGTGAGATGTCGCTTCGACACACCATGTTGCTGCTGTTCACCGTGTGAATCATTTTAAATTACTCCGATTTGTTCACTGCATTTGCTTCTATATGTGTTAGAAATTTTTTTTTGTTCCTCTTGTTTATCAAAATTCAGTAGTTCTTATCCAATGTTTTTTTTCCACTAATATTTTCTCTTCATCTGTGTGATGTGGTTATTCAAGTCTGCAACTTTTAGAGAAATAGGTTGAAAGAATATGCAGTTAGTGTTCTAACCAAATAATGATAATTTTGAAGATTTACTGGTTTAGATGAACTGTTGCTGTTTTCTATAATCTTTTGAAGTGATTGATGTAATGTCTCAATATTCCAAAAACTTGTCTTTACACTCTAAACAGTTTCAAGGTCTTCCAGGTCCAGTTGTTTTATCTAGTGCTTTCGGTCACATCCTGCAGACTTTCAAACAAAGACGGTAACAATCCCCCTAACTTAGACTGAGCAAAAGTTTGAAAGTTCATGAAAAGGCTGGGACATGAACAGCTGCAATGTTGTCTTAAATTCTGAAGAAACCCAAAACAAGTTCAAGATCACTCTGAGGGGGGCAAAATGGCTGCAGACATCAAAGTTTTTCTTTTTCTTTAGTCTTAATGGCCTGCCTGAAGGAGTTTGACTTATATTGTTCTTGCATGTGGTCCCCCTGTGGTTCCTGAGTTAGCTGATAACATTTGATACTGGGCCAGCACACCATGCTTAATCTAGCCGCTCTGTGATTGGATGATGAGAGGGTAGACGTCTTTGAAAGAGCCTCTCAGGTTAAGATGACAACAACACAGGCAACATGGTGCTGAGGTGGCTGTGCCAAGGTCACACTCACTGTGACAGAGTGAGCGGCACAAGCTCTGCGTTTTGGAGTGCTGCGCAGCTGAATTTTAAAGGAATAGTTCAAAATTTTTGTTCGGATGTGGTTATCTTAGCTTAACATATGACTGGAAGCAGAGGAAAGTAGAAGAAATACACCTTCCAACACCTCTAACACTCACAAATTAACAGAAATATTAACAGTTTGTGGGTTTTGACTGAGTTAGTCATATTGGACCTCCTTTGTTGGCAAGTAACGGCTACCATAGTAGTTTGCATATCATAGTAGTTTGTTTCCTGCAAAATTCCATTAAAAATGGGGAAAAAAAAACAGATAACCATATAGCTCATGTCTATTTGTTGCTTTTTTTGAGAATCCAGAGTAACTAAATGCCCAAACCAGTGTTTCGTGTATCTTTATCAGTTCTCCGAGGCTCTTCTTCTCAATCGTCTAAATTTTAGCCGTATATTTACATACACTATCGATGATTTTCTGTGTCTCATCATAGACTTTTTTTAGGCTCTATAAAATGGTCATATTGCCAGCCCCAGCTGGGCATAGAGCTGCGTAGTTTTCTGATGTACCACCTTAAACCAGTTTGATGTGACTTGACTGAACTTCAGTAGGTTGATCACTGAAAAATGTTGGCTACAATGCAAAGACCAGTTGATCATCTTGAAATGGCTTGTGTTGATTGGTTTAATGGAATATTTCTCTAGTTTTCCTTTATGTGCGACTGACTCTGATGAGGGTAGGAGTATGAGGGCAGTATGATGGTCAGCCCGCAGAGCTGCAAAAAGGCCCTGCACCGATGAAGTATGTGCTTGACAGGAATTTAGTAGAAGAGAGGCTCCTTTGTTTTGGTCATCTTGTTTTTTTTTTTTTTCCCTCATGTGGCATGTTGCCTGTGTGCGTGTGTGTGTTTGTGGGTACTCTAGATAACTATCAGCCTATTGTATTGTGTTCACAAGACTTGGAGCCTTGCTGATATTTATAAATCTGTTCTGCATTCCTCGCTTTTACTCTGTTAACCTTGTTTTGCTTTGGTCTGTTGTGTTTGTGTGTGTGTGGGTGTGGGTGTGTGCGCGCATGAGTATGTGAGTGTTTTAACTGTGCTGTTTTAGATTACAAGCAGATGATTTCTTTTTTTTTTGTTGTTGTTTTTTGCACTCACACACAGTGAAACACACACTAACACTCACATATGCTCCCAGAGTAAGTCCAGTTCCTTTGTATTGGCTGCAAGCCCACCCTGCTAAATGGCTGGAAACCGGTAGTGGTCTAAAAATAGCCCAGTACACAGCTAAGAATAGCAATGACGGGGCTGTGAGTGTGTGTGGCTGAGGTTTGCCTGTGTGTACGTACGTGTGAGCCACTGGAGGAAAATAAAGAGGAGGAAGAGAAGCGACTTGAGGCTGAGTAACCAAATCTAAGTTCCCCACAACCTCCTCTTCGTGCTCCTCTTACTTCTCTCCTTCATTTTATCCCTTGTGACCTGTCCAGTTTGTATCTCTTCACAGTGGAGGAGTACATTTATTATGAGATGTGGAGGTGTTTTAAAACCTTTTTTTTTTAACATTGCATTTCAACCTCAAAAGTTTAGTCCATCTGTTATTTTTATGCAGAATAATACATTTTCCCTTGTGGTAATTAGTATGTGTGTTGTATGTTTTATTAGTCCTGTATTGGAAAACAGATGTCTGAAGTGGCAATTTAGGGCACAAATCAGTTTTTATAACTTGACAGCTATGTAATGTACTTTAGGTCTCAATATTTCGAAGACAGAATTCCCAACTTTCAGTCAACATGTATCTTAGTGCCACAGGAAAACATGGACATCTGCAAGCATGGATGTTTGTATGCATGTGTATCAATTTCACATGGAACTGTAGCGGCAGAGTGATTAGCAACGAGTTGGAGAGTGTTTTTTGAAAACATCTTTAGGAATTTGTATTCGATGAGACAACTGATTCAAAATACAGCTGCATCATAAAACAGTAATGTTACACTCAGTAAGTAGGGCTGGTCAATATATCCAAAATACATTGTTTAAAAATATGTATTTTTCTTAACTTACTAGTGTTCTACCTATTCAAACATTTGCCTTGACCTCCCTCAGTCATTAGATCTCTCCTTATCATAAATATTTTAAAAAATAATCATCCTTCATGCCTATTATATTGTTGCAGTGTTGATCTGAACGTGTATTGTCAAAATACTGTGATTTTGTTGCCCAGTCTTGCATTTATGAAGAGCTTTTGAGGAGAAATATTCTGATATATACTGTGTGTTGTGATATGACCTTGAAAGGAAAAAAAGAGAGATTTTAAGGCCTTTACTTAGGTAAAAATTTGAGATACTCCACTACATTTGACAGCTTGAACTGCTTAGATTGCATTTCTTTCATCCCTGTCCTGTCCAGTGAAAACCGTACTCCTTCATATGTGTTGATTTTTGCATGTTTGTGTTTAACTGAGGAATTAAGGGTTCTTTTAGGTTTTGAGACAATTCTCCTCTTTCCTCAGGTAAATAAACTCTGTAAAATCCTTTTGGATTATCTGAAAAACACATCACAAAACTGAAAACAAGGCTGTTTGAAGTCAGGAAAAGTTTATCTTGTAGTGATGTGGAGGAGGATGAAATCACCTATGAAAAGAAAAGAGGCCAATGGAAGGAACTGGAACTGAAAAAAGAAAAACCAAAAGTCGATGTAAAAGAATAGCAGTGAGGGTGGAGATCTGGAGATGGATTTTTTGGGGGGAGGGTGGAGGAGGGAAGGCTGTATCCTTATGGCATCCTTCTCCCTCCATCCTCAGCTGTCTCCTTCTCTGTCTCAAGTCCCTCCAGGAAGCTTTTCAAACCACCTGCCACCACACACACACACACACACACATTCCTGGAACAGAATTAAGAGCACTCAAGTACTGCACTTGAGTACATTTTCAAACTATTACACTGCCAATGGGGTTCTACATTTGGAGGGAAATATTTAATTGCTGACATAATTTATGGTAATGAATAACATCATTTTTAAAAAATTAATTCCTATAACCTTTCATTAACTGTCTACATGATTGGTCTCTAGGGGTCATAATCACAGCTTAATAGGAAAGAAAAGAAAGCCAAAAACCAGTGCTCTGCTATTCACATTTGTGTTTGGATTTTTTGTGAAATCTTCTGC
>KV751320.1:10881973-10935031 GCA_001698575.1 Mola mola | reverse complement strand
GTACTGAGTGGGTGTGCTGTATGTGCAATGGTAACATGTACCTGAGGGGGGCCGATACAGTGGTGTTCTGCTGTATTTACGACATGTACTGTACCTGTACACCAAGAGAGACCAGGACACCTATTTGTCAAAGTCCCTCAATTTCCCAGATAGCTTCCTTTGACTCACAGAAAAGTGTAACTGAACACACTTTAAATCCACAGACAATCATTAACTTTAGGTTTGACATTATTCTGCCAAAAACATGGAAATTTCATTTTGGTTTTTCATGGGATGAGTGTGAATTCTCTGCTACCAGTTCACACATGAAAAACATCAATATAATATCTTTATAACATAAATTAGCATGAAAAGATAATGGAGAAATCACGCAATTAGGAGACAGTGAAAATATAAAAGTGATGGCAATCATAATTATTTGCGATTCCTCATCGTGACTAAGTGAGTCAGAATAGAAATTGAAGCCCGTAACAAATGATGAATCATCGTCCAGGACTTGCATGTGCTGAAGCAGCCAGACAGTCTGTCGGTTGGTGTACCTGTATTGCTTGTTTTGTGTGTGTGTATTGGGGAGGGGGCCGGGTTTATAAGTCAATAACAAATATGTTACGTGCACATTCGCATATGTGCACTTGTATGCAACCTAACAAAAAGGTGAAAGTAAAGAAGTCTGGTACTCTGACTGGCGAAGCTACTGGAGAGTTTAATAACATGAGGATCTTTGGAGCCGTGATGGCAGGCGTGCCAAGGGCAGAACCCCTCAGTCCACGCCGTGTTGCAGGTTCAACATAATTGCGCACATTATAACATATAGCACATTTAAATGATTGTATGGAAGTTCAAGTTTGGCAAATAAAGATGGGTAGAGAGGGCGAGAGCGAGAGAGAGAGAGCGGAAGTAAGAGGAAGTAAGAGGAAGTGAAGTGTAGCTCCGGAGAGAGAGACGGTGATCGACGAGGTTTCAGCATGATTAAGAAGAACATTATTTGCAACAGGTTGCATAGAAAACAAGCCTCAGTTCACTTGATGTGAAGACGCTTAAGATAGTGTAAACATTTTCTGAGCTGTGTAAGAAAACAATGCAATTTTCATTAGGTTCCTAAAGATAGACAACAGTGTGGAAGCAAAGAAAGGCTTTTAAATTGTATATTTATTTATTTATACAACTATTGTTAAAGAAGGGATGTCCACAGACCCAGTGGAATACAAACAAATAAATGCAAGTACTCAAATAAACATGAAATATAAACAAACATCTCCTAAAAACATGAAGCAACATACTTGTAAAGAAAAAATTGCATTTTATTCATTGTACTTAATTACGGATGGAAAATCACAAAAGACTTTAAAAGAAGTATTTAAAGCTGTTTTACTTGTTTAGCACTTCTCAGCAATGTTTATTACAAAAATAAATAAAGCAATATGGAAAGGCGGTTTTAAAACAGATTTTGATTTTTAGAAGTTATAGAATTGAAAAAGGATCAAACATGACATTTAATTATGAAGTTTTAAGTTACCAATTTTTGTTAAAGGTGTTTTTGTAAATGAAACAAAAATGAACAAAAATGTTATGTCTATAAAATACTGAAATTAGCATTAGCATATAAATATTTTTACTTTGAAAGTGCTATATTTTAGGCTTGCTTTGGTTTTGAAAGTGCAAAAATTCAATCTTTAAAATTATCAATGTCCAATATTCAAAACCACTGTATTCAAAATCTTGAGTCAAAAAAAATATCAAACTGATCAAATGTCAGATGGTAAAAGTTACATCAAAACCGTGCTTTTGTCAGATTACGCAAAAAAATAATAATTACAAAACGTACAAAAAGAGTTTCAGAGGGGCAAAATGTTCATCATTATTTCACATAAAAAGACTTTAGTTTAAAATATTTTACTTGGTTACATTGGTTACAGTTTGATTCAGGAAAAAAAAAAAAAGCCAAATAATTTTGGCCTTTTTTTGCTTCCATACAAAAGACTTATATTATTTTCTCTAAAACCAAACCAAACTTCAGCGTTTGTACATGTGGGACAGCGGAGAGTTCCACTCAGACAACCTCCTGTTATCTTGTCGTGCACAGAGAGGCTGAACGCGTGCTGGAATATTTGCAGGATTCAGCAGAGTGAGGACTGCTCTCCTATAAGCCATATCCAACAGGACAGTAATGCTTTTCTGCACAACGTTTGTAGTGTTACACTTTTAAATTCCTTATGATGGCGAATTGATACACTAGAATGTTTGCGGCTCTATTTAATAAGATGACGGTAATCTAAAAAAAGCAGAGAGGTGCACAATATTTTCTATTAAGCATTCAGGGAGATTTTCAGTGAGCTGTAAGGATAAATTAAAGAGTTCAAGGTTCAGCGGGTATCAGGCTCAATGTTATATAACAGTGACAGTTTAAACTCCTGTACAACATGCATGTCAAAACAACACTGCAATACTCATGTGATATATAATATACAGTATTTACTGTGGTTTAGAAGTACTCTGATATTTTACTGTAAAATTGTCAATACACAAATGTAAACACTGCATTATCAAAAATACATCAGAGGATCTAGATTTGTGTTTTGGACTTTAATCTTATTTTTTGTGAAATATTGTATAATTCCCCCTCTTTTCACATGGGACAGCTATTTAAAACTCATTATAAGCTCGTTATATAAAATTGGAACCTCAAAGCTAGCCAGTACCAGAAATGTGGGTGTACGTTTCCTTCACAGACTGGAAAAGACCCGCTGAGATAGCAGTACTTTAGCACAGGGCTTGAGTGAATGTACTTCCAGCGCTGTATTTGTGCTGTCACTCGTGAACGTGTCGAATAGTTTGTGCCTTGTACCTCACCTGGCTCTGACACCCACAACTCGACAAGAGTTGGCTGATTCAGCAGTGTTTTATTCTCTAGAGGGAGAGCGAGATGGGTGGCTGAGGGTCATTTACATTTGAATATTTTGGTTTTAAAAACTGTATATTTGGAGCTCAGACCTTCAGCCACTGTCCTGCTCTTAAATCCAGCTACTAAATTAACTCATTAAAACCTCCATAGCAGTTGAGTAGTAGTTTTTAAAAAAAAAAAAAAAAGAAATGGGCAGAGCCCAGGAATGTTTCCTCCTGCGCTCCTTTTCTTTTAAGATGACCGTGTTGTCTCCGGGTTGGTCGGCCTCGTGCTCGTATTTCCTGCCCAGCTGAAGGGCAGGAGAGTCAGGAGTTCCTCAGCTGTGCGCAGGTGAAGTGTAAACCAACCAAAGTGTGAAATACTGTACGCGTGTTCTTGGCCTGGTTCTTTAATTAGTAACTGGCTGGATTTTATACATACCTGCCATCTGCTTGTACCTCAAGAGCCCCGATGAATTAGTTTTATTTATATCTGGCGACATCATTCGAATGTCCTCTGTATTGTACATGTACACTTTGGGCTGTGTTTTTCCCTCTTTACATGCACTAATGCTTCTAATATCCACCACGAATAAAGAGATTGTTAGCGGCATAAGCTGGCCTTTGTCGCCACTTGGAGACAATGTTTCTCAGAAGAAAAACGAAGTGCACCTCTGCTGTCTGTTAGATCATGTACCCTCACTCAGAAATGTGCTAGTATTTGTATTTTGCAGAAAAAAAATATACAGGCTCTGTTACAAATGTCTGCGTGTTTTGTCGTTTTTGCTTCCTCGGCTGTCCGTCGTGTCATTTTAAAGGTTTCACACACAGTGGAGAGCAAACGTACCAGTATGCCCGTCTGGATTTGTAAGCATTGTCTCCCTGACTTTACCTTCCTCTGACCACTTGTGATGTTTCTGTCAAACTCTTGCTCCTTTCTTTATCTGTTCCCCGTTAGTCCTTCATCATCCATTTACAATTCAAAATTCAGTAATGACAGAGCTAAACTTAATATCAACTTAATACAGAATCTGACAATCTATTGAGCAAGTCCTGGAGTGAGAGAGGAAGTAAGTTTATAGCACCTACTGTAATACAGAGTAAAGTAACAATGGCAATAAAAATAAAACTTGACATAAAATAATAAATATGCAGCATCAGACGAGCCAAAGGCCTGTTTAAACAAGTTTGTTTTAAAGGCGTCAAAAGGGGCCACTGAGCAGAATTCTAAGAGACGAGCCGTTGTACAATCTTGGAGCCGCCACCACCTCAAACATTCAATTACTTCTAGCTTTTATTTGAGCCTGAGGAATAACCTGCAGGCGCTGTAGGGAAGACAGCAGAGGCCTGCTGGGAGAGTAATAGCGGAGCAGTTTAGCTGTATGCACAGGTGCCCAACTGTTCAGAGTTCTGCAAGTGAGAACAGAAACCTTGAAGGTGGCTCTACATTTATGTTGTAGCTAAGGTGAAGAAGATGTGACCGCCCTGCTGGACCCGGTCAACAGCCTGGCTGTTGCATTCTGGACCATTTAGGAGGTCAGGCGATGTTTTACTGAAGCTTACAGGGGAGTTACAAAGAAAAACACTCAAACACTGAGAGCAGTTAGCCGCCAAGCACTGTTCGTCAAAGGGACGACACATCACCACTTCCACTGTAAAAGATAAAATGGAGTCAAAATATCTGGGATCCGAGCAGGTGTACTGGCCCAACTAAGAAGGAGGTGTTTATTACTTACACTGCAACCCAACACCAGAGGGTGATCGAGATGCTTTGGCTTTCACATTGAGGGTTCTCATGTTGTCTGTATATTACACTATTATCCTTATTTACAGTCAGTGTCCTGAACTGGCAGGAGAAATTTAACGGGTTTTAAGAATTCAATCTGTCAACCATGACATTAGTGGATAACCTGCACCACTACCATACGACAAAACTAAACTGTTAAACAAACATGCAAGCAAAGTGAAGGAGGTCCATTCTGAAGAGAGAAGTTCAACAGTCTGGGGATTATTATGACCACCGGGGGGCGCCACAGACTCTGTTGGTATGTTAACAGCGCTCAGTGCTGCAGAACACATAAAGCTCTTTTTTAAGATATTGACAAGCTGCAGCTCAGATCCTGGTGACTGTGACCTATTACTGCTCTAGTCATAAGTCAACAGTTCATGATGTAACTACAACAATAATTCCCACAAGCGTCTAACAGGATCAAATGAAGAGGTGATGACAATTTATATCCAAAAGGACAAAGGTCGACTTCGCTGTGACATAATATTTTCTGGCCATTATTCAAGACCATAACTCAGGCCCAAACAGGCGGACTGTGATCATGTTTCACGTTTAGTCAGATACTGGGCTGGCGAGTGCACACCTTCAATCTGTGATTGTACAGATCTTCTGTACTCGTCCGTGAAGCAGGATTTTGCAGCAACATCCATATTTGAAGCAGTGTAGTCCACCAGCTCTGTGATTTTTGTTTGACACTCCAGGTGATATTATTGAGACGTGTAAGCAAATTCTTTACATAATTATGGCCTTTATCTGTTCACAACAATTTGTACACAACTAACCAAAAAGTTATGAAATTGCCGATTGTTAATTTAAAGAATGAATATATTCTCCGGAGGAGGCCACGCAGATCCTTCATCGAATACCAGAAACCTGAGGAATAAAAACTAGAATCAAACCCCACCAATCCCACCAAAGTTTAGCTCTTATTAGCAAAAGCTAGCATGCTAAACAGCTAACTGCTAAAATAAGAGTCTTATATTATTATAAGACTCAATGTAATGTCAGTATTATTCATTTTCTCTCACTGTTACAAGTACTGTAAAACAATTGAAATTCTATTATCATTGCTACTATTAAAATGTAATTGTAATAAATAACAGTATGAAATATATTTTATACATAGTGTACAACATGACTATATAATATACTATATTATATCATTGTACAACAAAGTGTAGTTAGTAGAAGTAGAAATCGATACAGTACAATAAGTCCGGTTATATTCCAGTACTGCTCCTGTTTGCTACTGACAGTTTTTCTTTAAATGTGACAACATACCATACCTTAAAATAAAGCCAGGCATAAAATACATTTCCACAACAAATATCTTGTGTGGACACAGAGCTGCTGCTCTCCTTCATTTCCTTTGCAAGTTTTTGAACACATCCCTCGACAGACACCTTTAATAAACCAGTCAATCAAGCAGGACATAATATTTTTTGATATGCTGCTTGTGTCACGGTCACGTTCGACTGCGTATGTGAAATTCATCTATGTGGAGGAGCAAGGTTTGAAAGCACAAACTTCTCATAAATTGTATCTCGCAGCTGCAACATGAACAGCTTGTATCTATTTTTGTTAGTCTGGGTAATGTCCACAGATTGTTGGCTGGTCGTTTGCAGATGAACGTGGACGCCAAAATAAAGGGCGAAGGTTTTGATAGTTTTGAAGGAGCCACTTCTGGACGTGATCAAGCGGAGGAAATTGGGCTACTCAGCACATTAACTATAGTTTGTGCCTTTTTGTGCACACATGATTTAGATTTGCTTTTAAGAGCCTCGTTTTCGGTTTGGAGGCAGCTAATCGACGCCGAGCATATTTACCAAAACCTGAGCTGGTTTTAGTGTTTTTCAAGGACACTTGGTGAACTGGCCCTCAGCCCAAATGCCTGCCAGGAATCCTCCATGTACTATGACTATATAGAACACATGACTTTCAATCAAAGAAGAACTGATTTGAAAGAAGCAATACTGTTGCTTAGTGATCATAATTATTGATACACCAATGCATTCATCACTTGCTAAAGTTATCAGGTGAAAATGTCCTGAAGTATTAAACGTCTCAGAGTCGTACTTACAGCAGTACTGTGGTGACTGGAGTACTTTCCTCTGCCTATACAGTATGTTGTGTGTTTCCCTGTTTGCCTCCTGGGGATCATGTGTCAGTCCCTCATACCAGCAGTTCAGTAATCCAAGATCAAAAAACAGCCACTTTAATGTCACTGGCTGGAAGATGAGAGAGAGAAAAAAAGGAGAACATTTTTGGCACCATACAAGGTGTCAGTTTGTTTATCTGTCTGTCTGTCTATCTGTCTGTCTGTCTGTGTGCCTGTGGGTGCACATTCACTCTTCTGGGCGTTCATGCTTGTGTGAGTGTGCCTTCCATCCAGCTCAAACCAGTTTCTGTTTATCAGACCGGGAGACGCAGCTTGAATGGCAGAAGCCAAAATATTATGCGTCTGACCTCCCATCACCGGTCTGTGCATTGGGGTTTTAGTGTGTGTGTGTGTGTGTGTGTGTGTGTGTGTGTGTGTGTGTGTGTGTGTGCTCTGTCATTGGGAGTCAAGGTAAAAGGCGCAGCGCCTGCAAACACGTGACACCTTCATGTTTAAAAGTGCCAAGGTGCTTCCCTGTGTCAACAAGTTCAGCCAGACTTTTGCAGAAAAAAAAATATACAGGCTCTGTTACAAATGTCTGCGTGTTTTGTCGTTTTTGCTTCCTCGGCTGTCCGTCGTGTCATTTTAAAGGTTTCACACACAGTGGAGAGCAAACGTACCAGTATGCCCGTCTGGATTTGTAAGCATTGTCTCCCTGACTTTACCTTCCTCTGACCACTTGTGATGTTTCTGTCAAACTCTTGCTCCTTTCTTTATCTGTTCCCCGTTAGTCCTTCATCATCCATTTACAATTCAAAATTCAGTAATGACAGAGCTAAACTTAATATCAACTTAATACAGAATCTGACAATCTATTGAGCAAGTCCTGGAGTGAGAGAGGAAGTAAGTTTATAGCACCTACTGTAATACAGAGTAAAGTAACAATGGCAATAAAAATAAAACTTGACATAAAATAATAAATATGCAGCATCAGACGAGCCAAAGGCCTGTTTAAACAAGTTTGTTTTAAAGGCGTCAAAAGGGGCCACTGAGCAGAATTCTAAGAGACGAGCCGTTGTACAATCTTGGAGCCGCCACCACCTCAAACATTCAATTACTTCTAGCTTTTATTTGAGCCTGAGGAATAACCTGCAGGCGCTGTAGGGAAGACAGCAGAGGCCTGCTGGGAGAGTAATAGCGGAGCAGTTTAGCTGTATGCACAGGTGCCCAACTGTTCAGAGTTCTGCAAGTGAGAACAGAAACCTTGAAGGTGGCTCTACATTTATGTTGTAGCTAAGGTGAAGAAGATGTGACCGCCCTGCTGGACCCGGTCAACAGCCTGGCTGTTGCATTCTGGACCATTTAGGAGGTCAGGCGATGTTTTACTGAAGCTTACAGGGGAGTTACAAAGAAAAACACTCAAACACTGAGAGCAGTTAGCCGCCAAGCACTGTTCGTCAAAGGGACGACACATCACCACTTCCACTGTAAAAGATAAAATGGAGTCAAAATATCTGGGATCCGAGCAGGTGTACTGGCCCAACTAAGAAGGAGGTGTTTATTACTTACACTGCAACCCAACACCAGAGGGTGATCGAGATGCTTTGGCTTTCACATTGAGGGTTCTCATGTTGTCTGTATATTACACTATTATCCTTATTTACAGTCAGTGTCCTGAACTGGCAGGAGAAATTTAACGGGTTTTAAGAATTCAATCTGTCAACCATGACATTAGTGGATAACCTGCACCACTACCATACGACAAAACTAAACTGTTAAACAAACATGCAAGCAAAGTGAAGGAGGTCCATTCTGAAGAGAGAAGTTCAACAGTCTGGGGATTATTATGACCACCGGGGGGCGCCACAGACTCTGTTGGTATGTTAACAGCGCTCAGTGCTGCAGAACACATAAAGCTCTTTTTTAAGATATTGACAAGCTGCAGCTCAGATCCTGGTGACTGTGACCTATTACTGCTCTAGTCATAAGTCAACAGTTCATGATGTAACTACAACAATAATTCCCACAAGCGTCTAACAGGATCAAATGAAGAGGTGATGACAATTTATATCCAAAAGGACAAAGGTCGACTTCGCTGTGACATAATATTTTCTGGCCATTATTCAAGACCATAACTCAGGCCCAAACAGGCGGACTGTGATCATGTTTCACGTTTAGTCAGATACTGGGCTGGCGAGTGCACACCTTCAATCTGTGATTGTACAGATCTTCTGTACTCGTCCGTGAAGCAGGATTTTGCAGCAACATCCATATTTGAAGCAGTGTAGTCCACCAGCTCTGTGATTTTTGTTTGACACTCCAGGTGATATTATTGAGACGTGTAAGCAAATTCTTTACATAATTATGGCCTTTATCTGTTCACAACAATTTGTACACAACTAACCAAAAAGTTATGAAATTGCCGATTGTTAATTTAAAGAATGAATATATTCTCCGGAGGAGGCCACGCAGATCCTTCATCGAATACCAGAAACCTGAGGAATAAAAACTAGAATCAAACCCCACCAATCCCACCAAAGTTTAGCTCTTATTAGCAAAAGCTAGCATGCTAAACAGCTAACTGCTAAAATAAGAGTCTTATATTATTATAAGACTCAATGTAATGTCAGTATTATTCATTTTCTCTCACTGTTACAAGTACTGTAAAACAATTGAAATTCTATTATCATTGCTACTATTAAAATGTAATTGTAATAAATAACAGTATGAAATATATTTTATACATAGTGTACAACATGACTATATAATATACTATATTATATCATTGTACAACAAAGTGTAGTTAGTAGAAGTAGAAATCGATACAGTACAATAAGTCCGGTTATATTCCAGTACTGCTCCTGTTTGCTACTGACAGTTTTTCTTTAAATGTGACAACATACCATACCTTAAAATAAAGCCAGGCATAAAATACATTTCCACAACAAATATCTTGTGTGGACACAGAGCTGCTGCTCTCCTTCATTTCCTTTGCAAGTTTTTGAACACATCCCTCGACAGACACCTTTAATAAACCAGTCAATCAAGCAGGACATAATATTTTTTGATATGCTGCTTGTGTCACGGTCACGTTCGACTGCGTATGTGAAAT
Organism: Mola mola; assembly: GCA_001698575.1. Classification (NCBI taxonomy): domain Eukaryota; kingdom Metazoa; phylum Chordata; class Actinopteri; order Tetraodontiformes; family Molidae; genus Mola; species Mola mola. The sequence continues at coordinate 10,925,152 of KV751320.1, read as the reverse complement.
TCATCTATGTGGAGGAGCAAGGTTTGAAAGCACAAACTTCTCATAAATTGTATCTCGCAGCTGCAACATGAACAGCTTGTATCTATTTTTGTTAGTCTGGGTAATGTCCACAGATTGTTGGCTGGTCGTTTGCAGATGAACGTGGACGCCAAAATAAAGGGCGAAGGTTTTGATAGTTTTGAAGGAGCCACTTCTGGACGTGATCAAGCGGAGGAAATTGGGCTACTCAGCACATTAACTATAGTTTGTGCCTTTTTGTGCACACATGATTTAGATTTGCTTTTAAGAGCCTCGTTTTCGGTTTGGAGGCAGCTAATCGACGCCGAGCATATTTACCAAAACCTGAGCTGGTTTTAGTGTTTTTCAAGGACACTTGGTGAACTGGCCCTCAGCCCAAATGCCTGCCAGGAATCCTCCATGTACTATGACTATATAGAACACATGACTTTCAATCAAAGAAGAACTGATTTGAAAGAAGCAATACTGTTGCTTAGTGATCATAATTATTGATACACCAATGCATTCATCACTTGCTAAAGTTATCAGGTGAAAATGTCCTGAAGTATTAAACGTCTCAGAGTCGTACTTACAGCAGTACTGTGGTGACTGGAGTACTTTCCTCTGCCTATACAGTATGTTGTGTGTTTCCCTGTTTGCCTCCTGGGGATCATGTGTCAGTCCCTCATACCAGCAGTTCAGTAATCCAAGATCAAAAAACAGCCACTTTAATGTCACTGGCTGGAAGATGAGAGAGAGAAAAAAAGGAGAACATTTTTGGCACCATACAAGGTGTCAGTTTGTTTATCTGTCTGTCTGTCTATCTGTCTGTCTGTCTGTGTGCCTGTGGGTGCACATTCACTCTTCTGGGCGTTCATGCTTGTGTGAGTGTGCCTTCCATCCAGCTCAAACCAGTTTCTGTTTATCAGACCGGGAGACGCAGCTTGAATGGCAGAAGCCAAAATATTATGCGTCTGACCTCCCATCACCGGTCTGTGCATTGGGGTTTTAGTGTGTGTGTGTGTGTGTGTGTGTGTGTGTGTGTGTGTGTGTGTGTGTGTGTGTGTGTGTGCTCTGTCATTGGGAGTCAAGGTAAAAGGCGCAGCGCCTGCAAACACGTGACACCTTCATGTTTAAAAGTGCCAAGGTGCTTCCCTGTGTCAACAAGTTCAGCCAGACAATGGTTCTGAGTATGCACTGACTTGAGACACAGGATTTTGCAAACTGCATGCAAGACAGTTTATTAGTCATACATTCCAAGTGTGGAGTGATGATAAATGAAGGAACACTAGTGTTCTCTGCTTACATATACATGCATGAACAGTTGTGTAGTCATGTGGCGAAGATGTAACACAGATGTTAAGACGGACAAATCCGATAAACAGCCATTCCTGGTGACGTCTGGTGCCATGTTTATTACACCTCAAGACAGGAAAGTCAGAATCCTGAGAAATTAAGTATCGCTAACTTTTTTGTTTCGAGCACAGCACACTAACAATGCTGACATGCCGATGTCTAGCAGCTTTAATGTTTGCAGTCTCCACTGTATTAGCTTAGTGTGTTAGCATACTCACATTTGCTTAAGGGCAGAGCTTGAGGTCAATTCACACACGAAAAGATGCACTTGTGAACAAAATTGTACTCATCCACACGTGAACTCAACTTCAGACACTCACAAAATGTTGTGTCCCCGTCTCTGTGAGGACACTCGTTGAAATAATACACCGGATCTCCCCTAACCCTACCTTTAGCCATCACAACCTAACACCGAACCCCAACGCTAACCAAAACCTAACTGTGACAGTACAACAGTTCTAACCTGAAAAAGTAGTTTGAAGTTGTGAGGACCGGTTGAAATGTCCTCACAAAGCCCCAATGACCTCATAAGACAAGTTTCAATTTGAATTTTATCCAGACAGTTGGGTGGTTGTAGTGCAGAGACCTGCAAGAACCAGCATCTCATGAAAGACAACAACAGCCAACATTTGTCTGCTAATGGTGCCCCTTGTAGGACTAAAATTATGTAAAAACATATGTCATATGTATAACCCAACTGGTCGAGGCAGACGACCTTGTTAAAGGCAGGTTTTCGTTGCCGTGGTGCCTGCTTGTGGATTGTTGGGTCTCCTAGTTTATAACTAAATTAAATGAAAACAAGAGTTCAGTGTAGACCTGCTCTACATGATGGCATCATGAGATGACCACTGCTGTGAACTGGCACTATGTGGATAAAACTGACTTAATCTGACTTGACCTACTTTATCAATAGTTTTTGGGGCAGTTTACAAAAATCCATGTTTGCTCAATGCACAATTTAGTGGGTAAATGATGTAAGCAATAATTCCCTGAAGTAGAGGTCATCTCAAACTCAAATTACATCATTAGGACTAATGCAAACATTGCCCTTGAGCAAATAATGGCACACTGCAACGTTTCAGTGTGTCAATTAAATATGTACTAACCAAGAATATCTGTCACTCAAAAGTAAATATTAACAAAGGTCAACTGTTGGCCATTCTTGATGGATCATTTAACCAAACATCACCAGGCTGTAGGGACAATCCTGCAGTCCATAATGTTTCAACTGATGCCTATAGCACTGGCACAGAAATGTAATCAGATGACAAGTTGACATCATATACTGAAAAAGTGATTTAAAAAAAAAAAAAAAAAATTTTTTTTCTTCTCTTCTTTGCAGACGATGGCAAAATGTTATATTGACTAGAATAGGATGAACAACCCTAGAACTTAGTTATGCCTGGCACATAAACATAAATAAATAAACACTGCATCTTATTATTTTATAAAATAAACTTTTATTTTATCAAAAAGTTGATCATGACAGCAGTAGGAATATGACAATAACATATAATGCACAGAAATGGAATAAACAGCAAGAGTATATGAAAACTAGTGCAAAAAATCACATACAAAAATATATTGCACTTTGAAGTGTTAGGTGGAAGAAGTCTTGTTAGAACAACATTCTCAGTTTGATATTTGTCATCTGTAAACATTAATCTTTGCCATTGTTTGAGCCCGCACCTTCGCAACATTTGCGTTTAGAAACAGCGAGCGGAGCTTAAGCTGAGAAAACCGACAGGCGACTTGTGGTTCGTTATCTTGGTTGGTCGGAGTTGTGCTTTTTCTCGAGACCCTGTCCAGGTTTATACCTGGTCATTTAAACCCACATATTTTCATACACTCGTTCACCCTCACATACACACACACACACAATTTGAGCTTTAATTTAAGTGCTTGAGGTGGTTGCTTACGTTCTATTAAATGATCAGAAACGTTTTGTTTAAATTTTTTTTTCTGCCTCATCCGTTGTCTTTGTTCACAGAATGAGACAGTCTTCACCTGAAGGCTGGTTAGTGACGGTCACCAGCTCAAAGAAACAATAGCTTCTGTCCTGTCATAAATGTGCCATTGAGATTAATGAGTACAATATTGTGTACATATCATATGTAGAGTCTACTAGAGCATATAGGTCTATGGCAACCTGCAGAAATCCACCAATAGAAAAACAGTAATCACGGTATGTGCAAAATTCACTGCGGAGACAGGTGTCGTCCTCCAACCACTCTTCGTCTTCTGCCTCGTCAGAGTCATCCGGTGGTGTCAGAGAGGACCCCCTCATTCTCCTGGTCTCGAGTACAGGATACAGAGGATCCAGCATGGCTCGAAATCCCTGGTCCATATGTCAATGGTCACAGAATCCTCTCTCAGCTGACTCCTCCGGGTCAGGGAGGGTCTGGCCTTTTATACGGTGAGATATAATCTGGTGAGAAGCTGGCTATGTGGGCCTGGAGCTGAAGGTATTTTGTTTGCGCAGAAGCCTTCTGAGTTCGCAGGCTCTCGTCAGCGGGACGGGCACATGTCGGGCCTCCTGACGTCCGTGGCGCTGCACACCTCCACGTGGTCGGGATACGGGTCGACCTGAGGGAGGAGGCACAAGGAGATTCACGCTTATTGACTGCTGATAGGGTGCTAGATTGGACCCAAATGTCAAGGGAAGCTCAAATAAAAAGGAGAAAGCTAAATGTTGATTTGACAGGTTTGGAGAAGAGGTGAGTTTAGAGGATATTTTATTCAAAGTAAATTTAGTATTGAATAGTCTTATTCAACATGATTACTTTCAGTTGAACATATTATGCCCTTTCACATGACAGATAATTAAACCTTTGAGGATCAGTAGATCAAAAATTCATTCCAGAAATAGTCATAATTGGCCTTGTTTGCAGTTTGTTTGGGGAAAGTGCTTATTGGATCAGATCTTGGATTAGATCTGTTTGATTAATTCATAAAAATAAGTGTTTCCTTTTTTTTTTTTAATATGACCATTTATTGCATGTGGACTCTTTTTAATTAGTACATTTTTATTAACTGATGTAGCAATGTTTTTATGGGGCCATCTTGTCCATGTCAATCTGCTTGATATTTATAACACATTTATGAGGCTCCTGTGAAGTTATCAGAGGGTGCGTGTGCATACATGCAGTACCTCGGAGTAGAGTGGTGGTGGCAGATATCTGAACTCTGTGATGTATGTTAGTAGAGATCCCTGGTCCTCTCTGTCCCCATCAGACCTATCACAGCCCTGCAGACAGTCCCGCCTTTGAGCCTCTGATATTGCTAGATCACTGTAGCTTGGTGGAGCTGCAGTAGACAGATAAGTTCTGTGAGATCGTCGTGTATTGTGCAAACATGAGAATATACAGTATGTGTGAGTAAGTGAGTTTACTGTACATACCCTCAGGTCTCTCATGCAGGCCCAGCCAGCTCAAGGTGCTGCAGTTGCTGCTGATACTGGAGGTGCGGGTAGTGCAACCGTGGAGAGGTATCGTCCCTATCACCAAGGGCAGGGAGAGAGACAGATTCAACCCACCAGGGACATCCACGTATACCTGCAGGCAACAAAAAGAACTGAATATATTAGCACAGAGTTTCAAAGAACAGTTGACCCCAAAAACTAAAATTTCAGTCATTATCCACGTGCCCCCACGCCGATGGAAAGTCGGATAAAGGTATTTTGTCTCTGGAGCACCACAGCACCACTAAATTTGTTAACATAATCCCCCAAAATGAAGATTATAAAAGGTTATCACTTGGGGGGGTTCCAAAGATTTGAATTACACCTCTTTTTTTTTTTTTTTACCTTTAAAACAAATGTCAAGCTACATTCCAGAGAGAAAACACTCTTTGTTCTGAGGGGCAGTAGATGACAACTGAACTGTTCCTTTACTAGGGCCCAGTCTGTGCCTCTTTTATCTGCCTTTTTGTTGATAACATGTTTTCATTAAAACTGAAACAACTTGAGGAGAGGAGACAAAATGAACTTCCTGCAGTCAAGCAGGGAATTCCATGAACCATCATTAACAAATTATAATAATAAATTCCTCCTCATTTATTTGACATTGAAGAGCAAAACTTTGTGTATTTTTTAGCACATAATTGGTAGCTTCCAATTCTCTACAGACTATCATATTATAAACATGTTATTATTAGTTTTTCTTGTGCTAACTGCAGGTTACAGAAATGATTTGTGAAATGCGTCATTGGCAGGTTATTAATTGTTTTAACTCTATTGCAGTGTTATTATCATTGTTAGTATTGTAACAAACTTTTTAAGTGATATTATGATGTGGCTCCATAATTCAGGTAAAAGGGAGAATTTAAATGTCGTGAGTACTTTATTTTTGATACTACAGTACATATTTCTGATAATAGTTAAGAACTTTAATAGTATTTTTAGACTGTAAAATGCGTGCCAGATTCTTCACATAGCAGTTTTCAGTGTGTGTTCTGAACTCACCACGAGGGCATATTCCACTCTGATAATGGGACAATCCAGGATGGACGGGGACACAGGGGGGATCTTGAGCAGCTTGCCTTCCCAGCTTTGGCTCTTCCCCTGCGACAGAGGGTCTCCTCTCAAATTAGACACCAGCTGCTGGATCTGCTTGCCCTTGCCCTTGGCAAAGAAGGTCTGGGTCTGGTACAGGGCCGCCTTGGGCACCACGACTCGGGACGAGCAGTTCTCCACCTCAGCAAAGATTTGTATCGACTCGCCTTGGAGAAGAAGGGAACAGAGATCAGTCTGTCAGACTGACAGAAAAGCGAGATGAGTAAAAATGTTCAGACGGAGATTAAGTGCTGGAGCAGTGGAAGACAGGCGTGGCTCACCTGGCGTGTAGCCCTTTCTCTCGATCTTGGCGCTGAGGGAGATCGGTCCTGAAGCACAGAACCAGCAGCACAGAGTTTTCTCCTTAGTACCAGCCTGAGGGGCCTATTCACACACAGAAATCTGCTTTAATAACCACTCCTGCCTTCTAAACGAAGAGTCCGTCCATTTGGCAAATAAATGTCTGTAAGCAAATTGTGAAGCTAGTTAGCTTAGCATAAAGACTGGAAATGGTAAAGCAGCTGATCTAACTCCTTTCAAAGGCAAGAATATCCAAATACCAGCAGCCTGAAAGCAAGATTTATCTTTTGTTTAATTTCTAAAAACAACGTGATTCCTAGCAGCTTTCTAACTTTTTACTTTTTAACTTTTTACAAGCTGCATACACACATGCCACAACAACAATTCAATATCTTTATATCATTTATGTCCAGATGCCTTCGAATAATACAGAACTTTCCTTGTGACACTTGATGTTTTCTCCCACGGGTATCAGCAATCTCATCCTCCACCCAAAGTATTTCACGAAATGTGGAACTGCCCCTTTAAGATAAAAGTGGTATGTGCAGCTTGCCTACCAGCAGCAGCGGCGTGTTGATGTCGATGTGCTCGAACACAATGAACTCTTTCTTCACTTTGACAGGGAGCAGCCATGGACGGTGCAGTTCAGCTTTCACCCAGTACCTCACACTGCCGTGCTTCCCTTCAAAGGAAGTGGCCAGAGCCCTGAAGGGTGAGACCGAGGAGAGCAAGAGTAAGAAGAAGTGAGGGTGATGTGCCGTCGGGCTGGATAATCGGGAGTTGCACAAGTAGTCAGATCCTTTACTACAGAGTGACGTCAGTACATGCTCCGAAGTAAAATGTGGCTGATACATTTTATATGAAATATTTAGATTGTCTTTCAGAGAGTTTGAGCTGATATAGAGTTTAAAACTCCCAACCAGGGCTCAGGCCCCTCCACAGGGTCACCAGACAAATCAGAGAGGAATGAACACAAACAAAGTCCCCATGGACCTTATATTTATCTGGCTCTCAGGTTTATTTCAAACATAGCAGAAATTTTAACCAAATGTATAAAAATATAGATTTGCTGTTTTAAAGAGTTAAAAGGTTAAAAGAGTTCAGGTCAGAGGTCGGATGACGGAAAACGGTGTGGAAAACGTGACATTTCTGTTACTTTCATGTATTATTGTGAGAAAGTCTGCTCTTTGCTTCACACACATTGTTGACACATCTGTCCCACCTTAGCCAAGGGGGAAAACATTTATTGCGATGTTTTGACTTTCTGGCATTTCCACTCTTCGGCGTAAAATGTGTGTAAAACAGGTGGATGGAAACAAATTCAATTATTTCTGCAGGCAACAGAAACCTATTTTCGCTTTACCTCATCATTGTAAAGTGAACACTGATTCCACAATAAAGAGTAAAGAAAAGTTATCAGAAATGTCAGCATTGATGCACACAAATTTGCTGTTATACTGGCAGACGTAAGAGTAGAAGATAATTAAACCTTCCACAAAAAAATGTTTTCTCTGACATTTTGATTTGCCCAACATCATTATAACTCCATATTGGAGTGATTTTTAAAAATGAAAGGTTTGGAGCCTGAGAGACCAGGAAATGGGGGTTAGGTTAAAAAAAAAACAAACCCCAAAACAGTGGTCTCCGAGTAAAAGTACTCACATCTGAGGCAGGTTGAAGCTGAAAGCAAACTCGTGTAAGCCTGTGTGCAGAACAGTCACACTTTCGTCTGGACAGCTGTCATCTGAAAGGCAAAACAAACCTGTCAGGAAGTCTGTTAGCGCAGCACGTTGCACATTCGTATTACGCAAAAGACTTTTCTCCTCAGACGTTTTCCTCCCAACTGTGAAGAGGCACAGACATATTGCTTTCATCGGGAGAGGGACCTGAAAATCTCAAACATTTGTTGTGCCACTAAAGCCACACGGATTAGTCAATCATTACATTTTTATCAGCGACTCCACTGAGCATCCCTCACATATTTTCAGCTTTCCTCTCAATATATTCTTCATATTCAGTGATTTTGGTCTGATCAATGTATCAATGTTTCCGACTTTCATATCCAAAAATCAGAATTTTTTTTTTTTTTTTTAGATCTTAATGCTTTTTTCAAGAATTAGATAGAAAAAGCAGACTTTATATTTGTCATCAAAGATGCGTTTGCCACCGTTAAAGCCGTAACCAGCTCTAACACGCACGTAAAACAATCACAGTCAAAGTCAGCATACACTTCACACATGTGGGCTCATTAAGTGTGCTAGTGGTATTTATTCATAGAGGTATTGGTGCAGTAAAAGAAGGAACACACCCTGCCAGAGACAGAACGTGACCTCTAATCACTTCCTCGTTTCTTCTGTTATTGTTTGGATTTCAACTAGTCTGTAAATGTCTTCAGCCAACCCCGCTGAACTTCAGCTTCCTGCCACCTCAGCACTCCTCCGCTTCAGCCTGCATCTCTCGCTCCGTCTGCGGAGAACTGTCATAAACAGCTTGCGTGTGCACGTGTGCGCGAGCGCGTTAAGTCAGCGGCGGCACAGCGCAAGCAGGAGTAGACCGGTATGAACCAGACTGAGCAGCCTCCTCCCGCTGGAAACCCCAGCGCCCGCATCCCTACTCGGCTTCTGATTGGACGAGAGCGTGATGCGAATCCCAGGCCGGGCTCTGATTGGCGGACGCGCGACAAGCCCCTGCCCACATTTGTACTGCCATGTGGTGTGCTGCGTAAAGGGGGAAGTGGGCTGCTGTGTGTGTGTGTGTGTGTGTGTGTGTGTGTGTGTGTGTGTGTGTGTGTGTGTGTGTGTGTGTGTCACACACTAACCCTGAGCTCCAGGTAGAGCTGAGTCCGTCACGCAAAGCCATGAATATGGACGATTATTCTTCAATCACCACACACAACGCACGTTTACCTCAATATATAATAATGGAATATAATCTTGAACGAAATGATTAAAACGATGAAAATGTTACCGCAAGATGACCGTAGGGATGAATGACTGAATGATCTTTCTCAGCGGGGTTACCCATCATGAGGCTATAGCCAATTTATGACACTTTTGCATAATTCATCATTTCTTTCAAAGGAAATTTGAGGATTTTGTGTTTAAGACTGTTGGAGAGGTAAAACACGATATCCGACAACACAGGGTGCATTATTGTTATTTTCTAACGTTTTTAGGGTGGATTAAACAATAACCACATGAACTGATACATAAATAACTTGTTTTTTATGGTGATAAAAATGCTAAGATGCGTCTTCCAAAGTGAAAAGGAAAAACAACCACATCAATGCCACTTGTTCTAAACAATCTTAAATCTATGTTTAGAATTAAAAGTTTTTATTTTTGTTACTTCTTGATGCACAGGTAGGCTCGAATCGATACTGTCATATCTGAATCAAGTAAATATTAGCCTGCGTGGTTGCTATTAGGTTGTATCAGTGATAGCGTGAGAATGAATTCTAAAATATCATATTCTCTGACCAAAAAAGCCCCAGAAACAGATACATAAAGCCTGCGCTGTTGCCTCATTAGATTTTCCCAAATGATTCCCTCATTACAGCCAGACAACCGATGATAACCCGCATTTCATCTTTACTTTTGACCCCCCAACACATGGTGCAGACCCCTCAGACATCCTCCATATTAAGTCCAGGGAGGAGATCATTCACACAGTGACCCACATCCTGACAGATCGTGTGGTAACGGACTCAGATCCAACGTTATTTACATCAACATGCCATCAAACTGTCTCTTTGGTCATTTGCATTTTATTTTACAAGTAAAACATCACAAACACACATGCAGACACTCACACTCTCTCACTCACACACACACACACACGCACACACGCACACAGAGAGAGTCAGCCGGGTCCTCCCTCCCTCCTCCCTCTCTGGTAGTTTCTGAACAGGTTTGAACCGCTTCTAACAAAGGGAGTTGCCTGATCTAGCTTACTTCAGGATGTCATCAGTAAAAATGTACAATTTGTTTCGATGTCGCACCAAAACACGAAAACCAGCGTCGGTTTGCGTTCGACGTGCGATCAATTTCGTCTTTTGGTCGAAGTGTTTCGTGCGCCGATCGCAACTTTTTTTCCTCCTTCTCCCGCAGAGAAACCGACCCCGAGGTGTCAGGATGATGCGGGCTCTCGTTTAAAAACTCGTCGGTCAACCACGAAGCGCCACTTTGGAGTAAAAGCGAGGAGCTGATGCATCGCATCGACTATCAGCTGTTGCATCAGCACCAGTCTGCGCAGTTTTGTTTTTTTTTTTCTCGTTTCTTTTCACACATGACCGCAACCCTCCTGTATCAACAAAGTTGTCGATCGCGACCTGTCAGAAAGTTTTGGCGCTGCCGCATCACTTGACCTCGACACTCGGAGCCACCCTGGAACGGGGAGCTTACCTCTCTCCTCTCCGATCAAGGTGTCGTAATGATGCAGGTATTCCACCTCCTCCGTGTAGTTCTGGGTGTAAGCCGTGTTGGCCCCGGCGTTCCGCGACTCGGTCCAGCGGACCTTGGCGACTCCTCTGGCGGTTATGTCCAGGCTCTTGACCCGCACATCTCCGGTGACCTCCACGACCACCCTCCCTGACACCAGGTCCCCGCCGGAGAACACCGGCAGGTTGTTCTCATTCAGACTGTCAAAGTAGATCGCCAAGACCCTCACTTTGCCCAGCACCATGTTGGCGATGAGATAAAAAAATATAACGGGGGGTAATAATAATAATAATACTATAAAAAGGAGAGACTATGGAGGAGAAGTTGCGCGCTGAGCCGTGTAGGACAAATACATGCGCCTAGCTCCAGGTGCCCAGCGCAGTGCCGGCTCCGCGGCTCTGTCCGCGCTGGTTCATCTGGCTGAGACGCTCAGCTGATGGCTCCGCTTCGGCTCGCTGATCTCCTCCCTGCTGTGGCCGCGGCTCTCCGCTCTCTCTGTCGCGGTCTGCCTCCAGCCGCTCCGCTCTTAAAGCCTCAGTGCGCAAAAAAAGAAAAAATCACCTCACTGAGCATGTGCGCACAGACCGGCCGGCCTGGCTCGCGCACGCACGCACGCACGCACGAGCTGCCGCACAGCCGACAGCACCAGCAGATATCCAAACAAACACGTCCACACTGTCCCTATTTCTCATGTACACTGTATGTAAAGAATTTAAAAGTACTCAAGGCATGGATGAAGAAAATTTAAACTTCACCTGAAATGGAAAAAACTGTCATTTTGACCCATATAGATCACATCCTCGATCACACTGTTGCCTATCAAACAATGAAATTTGCATTTTTGATATTTAAAATCCAACATTGTTTTCTCCCGTGCAAACTGAAAATTGTTGTTCGAGCCACTTTCAACCAATAGTGTCATGGCATCCAGCTGTCAATCAATCTTCAACGTTTAGCGGAGTTCAGTTGAGCTGCGACCGTTGCCATAGTTACTAGCTATCCAGACGCGTCCCAATTTATGACACGCCGCCTATCTTGTGATTGGTTCTTTCCCGCATACGTCACGACATAGCAGTTAGATACTCTCCACCGTTGGTTTCAGGTGGACTTAAATTTTTTTGGGGCGTATTGTTCATTGATGCCAACTTAGCACTGTTGTTGCTAGATTTAACAACTTTTCATACTTCCCCAGCAACTTTTTTTTTTTTTTTCAAAAAGCACCAAGCAACAAATTTAGCTACTTTTTTAAATAGTTTTTTTTGGAGGCTTTAAGCAACTTTTGCAATAGGATTTCAACATTTGATTTAAAGACATATATGAAATTCTCCGGTGGCTTGTTTGCTAAATTTACTCGATACGTTTAAATAGTTTAACAACCACAGTTAAAACCAAATGAATATAGTTGGTCACGAATGTCTGATCTTTAACAGAACTTACATCAACCAACATGTGTCAATCAAAACTGTACAGCCAGATGTACAGAAAGGAGAGGGAGTCTGTCCCTGAATTTAAAGGGTGTAATTGGGGATGATTGTAGGGCATACTGTGAGTAGTGCAAATCAGATATGCTTGCTAAAATTTATGACATCAAAAAACATTGTGCTACAGGGAAGCATTTAAATAAATCCAAACCATATAACCATATATTACCACAGGTCGTTAAGGACATGGATAACTGCAAAAAAGCAGAAGCTTCTATGGCAATGGTATTGTTCGCTGCTAGCATGCGACCATTTACTGTATATATGGCTTGAAAAGCTGCCTTTTCAGATTCTGTGGCAGCAACAAACTTCCAAATGCACCGGACCAAGCGCACAGTAATGATTATGGGAGTACGGGCTCCTTATTGTCCTACAAACCTACCGACGTGTTGTGTTTATATTACTTTTAGAAATAAAAATCTGTGATGATAAAAAAAGAACTAATCTAAATGAAAACATTTCACATCATTTTTTTGCTGACATGACTGGTCAATATGAGTAATGTCATTGCGCAATCTATTCAATGTTTTACATAATTACACAATGGCTTCTTCACACAATGGCGTCACAATGTCATTTAGCAACTTCTAGCAGCAAAGAGACCCACATGTTCCCTGGAAATTGGTTGCTGTCACTGGTGTTGCTGGTGGAACGCCAGTCTCTCACTTTCTGCATCAGTTAGAAAAGAACAGACACAGCAGTATTATCCAAGTTAAAACAACTGTGACGAAAACAAGTCTGCTCAGTCTGTTTTACCTTGGAAACCCCTTTGTCTGCTCACAGTCTTGCGGCCCTAAAACTGCTCTCCACCTCACGGAACTTGTAACCACTGGTGTCTGGTCAGATATCAGCGTTTTGTTTTCTGATGTACTGACAGCAAAATGTGTCCGTATATTAACTCTTCTCTTCTCAAGAGCCCCTGATTTCTTGCTGATGCAGCAATCTTCTTTATGTCATGGCGGTAAACACGCTGATTTTTAACCAATGACAGGAACACAAACTACACACATGCACACATGCACACACACGTTCTGACAGAGACGGGCCAACCGGTGTAAATGTGCCTTATTTGAGCATCCGACAGCCCATAATTAACATTTTCATAACAAAACATCTCGTTTTGTCTCGTCAACAAAAACACAAAATACATGTTGCCATAGTTTTTATTATCAAAGATCTATTTTTAGCTCTTTGTCATAGAAAAAAGGATTGGTGACGAATATTTTTTCATCACAATCTTCGTCGACGAAATTAACACTGTTCTGTCAGTTTGATGGGTTGTTTATTAGCAGCGATTCAAAAAAACTTCTGTATGGATTTTAACAAAACTTATTGGGGGGATTGACAATGCCAGCCTTTTGGGCCTTGGCTATCTAAATACTTCTAGTTATTACACTAAACTAAATCCATTTTTATTTTTTGTGCTTTTCAAAACCTTGGAAGTGTAAAATAGAAGTCGTTAAACTGTGATGTTGCTTACTGCTACTGTTCCACCTCCCGAGCACAAGATGAACTCACAGCGAGTTAGCTTGTCAGCGGGTTTCTGATCTGATCCCAGGCCACCTTGTGAATTTATCTGTGCTCTGCCAATCAGCATGTTTTTTTGTTGTTTTTTTTGTTTTAAAGCACACAGTTACTTCCGTTTAGCAGACAAATCCAACTGTGTCTAGGAGGAACTGAAAGAGACAAAGTCAAATAAATTTGGTTGTTAACGTAGTTATGCAAGTGTTTACACTCATAACTGGCACCTTTAATAAAAATCACAGGTAAAGGTGGAGCTCATTTTGTATAAAACTACAACTTATGGCTGTTTTCTTTAAGCCTTAACCTGCTGATTACTTTCTCAGAGAATCAATTTTTCATTTTGTAGAAATAGGGATAAATGTTCCTCAAGCCTCAAGTAACACTTTCATAATGTGTGTATTATGAAACCAACAGCAACAGAGTAATAAATAGTTTTTATAATTTGTATCTACTCTTTATACTGTATGTAGGACATATGATTTTTCTATAGATTGCGTGTGCTATTTTACAAAGAAAAAAAGTAGTAATTTGCCATCTCCAACTTCACAGGCTCCTCCACCCAGGGGCCCCAGTACAGCTGCATGTCGGGTTCAGGGAACCGAGGACCCAATTGTACAGAGTCACACAGGGGGTTTTCTAAATCAGTTGTCGTTTTAATAATAAAAGTCACACCAGGAATTCAAATTATGCAGAGGTACAGATAAGGATAAGGCAAACTCGGTAATCGGAATACAGGTCGGACACAAGGAGACTTACACGGAACATACGCTGGACTGCTCACTAGGAAGACAAGACAATCTGGCACAGGAGGAAGGGAACACGGGGGTTAAATACACAAGGGAGAGGTAGACCATTGGACACAGGTGGGACGCATTTGGGAGAGGGAATAATCAAACACACCTGAGGGACAAGACCAAGTGGGGAGTAGACACACAGGGACCTCAAAACAAGAGCGGAAATACCAACCGACCCTAACAGACAGACACTTGACACTAGCGGACCATGACACTGCAGTGCTCTCACAATCTGTATTTACACCCCTGAACCTGAACCTTGAGCAAACATTCATATTTGTTTTGTTTTTGTGTCAATCAACTGATCGCTTCAGCGTTGTATGCACTGCACTAAACCAGTATGAAAAGAAAGACATAATAGTCTAGTAGTAAAAGTAACTCAAATTTGTATTAATGCAGTGGGCTTGAGTAAATGTACATCCTGCATCCCTCTGCTGTGTAATATGTTTTACTTCTATAGTGTTATATTAGCATGTTTATAGCAGCCTTCAGTTATTGAGGCCACAGCTGGACCAGTCAACAGATTTACAACGTGCATGTAGGAACAGTATGTGTGTATACAGTTGCACCCAAAATTATTATACAAAGAAAATGATACAAAAAAATAGCAAAGGCACTGAGTTCTCAGTGAAAAAACCATTAGATGCATAGTTCACAAGTTCAAAGGTAACACAACACTGGCCACACTACCTGGATATGCCGGGAACGACTGCCATCAGATCGTGGAGGGGCAGGTGGTTGGAAACCCTTAAGTGACCTGCAGCAAGACTTGGTGGCAGAGGTCTCAGTTTACACAGTAAAGCACATACAGTACTAAACGTTAAAGGTCTCCGTGTCCAAACTTCAAGACATACACCACTACTGATCCAAGAGAGGAAGAAACGTTGGCTCCAAGTTGCAAAAGTTTTCGGGAATCTGTACTTTGGGACGATGAAACAAAGGTGGAAGTTTTTGGTCCTATGGATCAGAATGAAGAGAAGCTTGGAAATTTTACTTTGCATGTTTTGAATAAAGAATATAAGAAATGTTTGCTTTCATATATTCTTTCATTTCACTAAATTAGGAAAAAAGAGGAACTTTTCCATGATATATTCTACTGTTTTGAGACACAATCGTAGATAAAAAGCAACAGATTAAGGATAAATGTCAATATTCATTTACAAAGGCAATTAAAGACAAAAGGTATAGTCGGGAACCATCATTTGGGCGTGTAAATATTCCATCTTTACATATATATACAGTATATAAATTCCTAGAGCCCTCACCTGTAATGATTTTATGAACTTCTTCAATAATAAAATTAGACTTATCAGAGAAAATATCCTACACTCCACAGATTCCAGTTCAGCAACAGGAATTATAGAGGCTGTTATTAGTCCTGATGTGTGTTTGGAAAGCTTCCATCCAATTGACCTTAAGGAACTAACGACAACATTATCTTCATCTAAATCATCAACCTGTATACTAGACCCCATACCTATTAGGTTGCTCAAAGAGGTTTTACCCCTAATTAGAAATCCACTACTAAACATTATCAATCTATCCCTTGTAACAGGTTATGTGCCCCAGTCATTTAAAGTAGCTGTAATTAAACCGCTCCTAAAAAAACCTACCCTAGACCCAGAAGTTTTAGCCAACTATAGACCAATATCCAACCTCCCCTTTCTTTCAAAGATTCTAGAGAAAGCAGTAGCGAAACAACTATGTGGCTTTCTTCAGTATAATAGTCTATTTGAAGAGTTTCAGTCAGGTTTTAGAAAGCATCACAGCACAGAAACGGCATTGGTAAAAGTTACAAATGACCTCCTCACTGCATCTGATGCAGGACTTATCTCTATACTAGTCTTATTAGATCTTAGTGCAGCTTTTGACACTATCGATCATCACATCTTACTACAGAGGATGGAACACCAAATTGGCATTAAAGGATCTGCTCTAAGATGGTTTAAGTCCTACCTATCTGATAGATATAATTTTGTTCATGTTAATGATGAATCATCAAGATATGACAAGGTTAGTCATGGAGTCCCACAAGGTTCTGTGCTTGGACCATTACTATTTACTCTATATATGCTTCCTGTAGGTAAAATTATTAGAAAGCACTCCATACATTTTCACTGTTATGCAGATGACACACAACTATACTTATCAATGAAGCCAGATGAAACCCATCAGTTAGCTAATCTACAGTCATGTCTTAAGGACATTAAAAACTGGATGTTTCATAACTTTTTAATGTTAAACTCTGACAAAACTGAAGTCATTGTGCTGGGCCCCAAACACATTAGAGACTCATTATCCAGCAACATAGTTAATCTGGATGGCATTGCCTTGGCCTCCAGCACCACTGTCAGAAACCTGGGTGTTATCTTTGACCAGGAGCTGTCTTTTAAATCACATGTTAAACAGATTTCAAGGACCGCCTTCTTTCACCTCCGTAACATTGCTAAAATCCGGCACATCCTGTCTCAACAAGATGCAGAAAAACTAGTTCATGCGTTTGTTACTTCCAGGCTGGACTACTGTAATTCTTTATTTTCAGGTTGCCCTAACAAAATTTTAAAAACTCTTCAGTTAATCCAAAATGCAGCAGCGCGTGTACTGACTAGAACTAATATCAGAGACCATATTTCCCCCATACTGGCTTCTCTGCACTGGCTCCCCGTTAAATTTAGAATAGAATTTAAAATCCTTGTTCTCACCTACAAAGCTATTCATGGTCAGTCACCATCTTATCTTGAACAGCTCATAGTACCCTATCGCCCATCCAGAACCTTACGCTCCCAGGATGCAGGGTTATTGGTGATCCCAAGAATTTCCAAAAGTAGAATGGGAGGCAGAGCTTTCAGCTATCAAGCTCCTCTCCTGTGGAACTATCTTCCAGTCTTGGTACGGGAGGCAGACACACTCTCTGATTTTAAGAGTAGGCTTAAAACCTTCCTTTTTGATAAAGCTTATAGTT
Organism: Mola mola; assembly: GCA_001698575.1. Lineage (NCBI taxonomy): Eukaryota > Metazoa > Chordata > Actinopteri > Tetraodontiformes > Molidae > Mola > Mola mola. The sequence goes on along the minus strand of KV751320.1, from coordinate 10,907,747 downwards.
AAGGCTGGCCTATCTAGCCCTTAGTTATGCTGCTATAGGCTTAGGTTGCTGGGGGAACACTCCATGATTCACTGAGCTTTCTTCTCTCCCCCCTCTGACTCCGACTCCTTCTCTGCTCCTGTAAATGTCCATATCCTTACACTAACTTTACTTCTTCCCCGGAGTCGTTGTGCTTTACCATCCTGCAGGTTTTTCTAGGTCGCGGTGGGAGGTGCTGCTGTGGTCCTGCCTGATGCCCCCTGGCCACATTAGGAAAGGAGATCCTGTGATTTGGATCCTGTGACTTGGATCCTAGGCTGGATTTCCAAGTGCAAATCGGGACCCACAGATCACAATGGCTTCTTGGTCAATAGACTACACCTGCTTCTGGACCACTACACTTCACATATCCCTGGATTTACAGATTCTACATACTCTTGGACTCAGCAACACCCAGATCTTGCTACATGGAGTACAATGACTCCTGGACCAACAGAGTCCACCTGCGTCTGGATCACTAGACTTTCCATACATCCGGACTCATAGAATCCACAGACTCTGGGACTCATGGATGTTTTATACATTCTAAATGAATTGTTGTTATCATGTTTTTGTGTTCTGTACAAGTGACATTTATTGCACGTCTGTCCGTCCTAGGAAGAGGGATCCCTCCTCTGTGGCTCTTCCTGAGGTTTCTTATTTTCCCTGTTTAGGGTTTTTTAAGTTTTTCCTCACCTGGTTCGAGGGTCTAAGGGCAGAGGATGTCACATCTGTACAGTTTGTCAAAGCCCAGTGAGATAATGTGTAAATTGTGATTTCGGGCTATACAAATAAAATTTGATTTTATTTGATTTGATAAATTCTGTATGTGTTCAGTCAAACTTGTCCTTCTGCCTTCTTTTTTAAACTATTGAAACAATTCAACTCTCAAAATGTTCAGCATTTTAATTTCTTGTGTTTTTGGCTACTTTTTCAAATATTCAGCTTCTTCTGGGATTGACATTGATTGTTAGTGATCTGTCAATTTCTTTGATGATGTGTTAAGCAATTTCATAAGAGACATTAAAGCCATAATTTCTCCCTCTCTGTCCATCATTTCTCTTTCCTTTTCTCCTTTCCTCCAGTTTGTCTCTCTCATCTTTCTGCATTTCTTTCAGTTTTCAGTCAATTATTTTGAGCTTTTATTTCTGATAGTACTAAAGCTTTGCTTCTAGATTTTTCAAACAACAGATTTTTCCCTTTTCGCTTTTTAAGTATATTGCAGCTGAGTCAACATGCAGCCACAGTCATATATGAACTTACTTTTACTTTTACTTCAGCAATCAGCATCCACACACTTCCAGGAAATGCAGTTTTTCTAAATAAGACTGCTGCTTACAGTAACAATAACACTCTTTATATAGTACTAAGTTGATCACATGACATCCTCTGAAGACATCAAAGCCTGTCCGGGTGGAATTTAGTGCTTTAGAATCTTTCATGTTTCTGTCTGGTACTGTTGTGACTTTACATTGCAGACCTCAGGAACCTCAAACAATTTTGTTGAAAGTTTGACAGTTTTGTTGAAAGATCTGACGTTTGCTCAAAGTCAGATCTTCTGAATTCAAAGATTTGAAGATTGTGACCTCTGGGAAAGATTGTAAGTGGTAAACACCTCCAGTTACAGCTTGTGTCTGGTGTTTTTTTTTTTTTTCAGTTCCTGAAAACTCATCTTTAATGTGTTTAATCAAATTTAAATATAAAGCTGGGGTTTGCAGTTGATTTTTGGTGCCATTGGGCAAAAAAACATTCATTAATTCGCATCAAAAATTCCATAATAACATTTGAGAATATAATAATTCAAATGGTCTGATAAAAAATTAGACTTGTGCACCTCCGCTAGGCTATTCAGGATTTACTAAAATTTACCTGTGAGGGTATTGTTCGGTCAATCATGCTATATTTCAGAGAGAGGGTGTTCCTATTGGCTGTTCGAAGGTAGGTGCACATCTACGTCCCCATAGATGATGAAAGGCCAAGAAAAAGTTGCTCTTCCAGTGTTATCAATAACTGCATACATGGCATAGCGAGCCAAACAAAGGTAGTCCAACATGTCAAAGCATAAATTTATTTCTCAAACTACCATCACTACCATGTAAGAGCTTTATTTGTAGCTGCTTAGGTGTTTGTTCTTAACCAACAGTGGGCCCACCTAAATCCATCTGTTAAAGAGATTCTAGTTGGCAAGTTTGGGATGACATGTTCATTTTCATCTATTAAATCTTTTAATAAGCCTGTTTCCTTTCTGGTTTGTTGCAAGTGACTGACCATCATCATTGGTGCTTTATTTTTAAAATGTACAGCATGAAGTCAAGACAAAATTTTGTTTCCATTTGTAGAGAACAACATGTTCCATCTCAAGAGGAAGAAAGAGGACCCCGATATTGAGGGATCACCCGTGACCAAGATTCAGTGTCGAGGCATCGCCCACTATGCTGACTCATGCAAAAAAGTGCTCGGGGATGCCGGTGTGAAAAAGAATAAGGCTGACGATGATGGACAGAAGCCTGGCAAAAAGATGAGGTGCAGTAGCACCAGTGGTGGCGACGCATCAGTGAACTCTAGCAGGAGCGGAAGCGCCGACTCTGTTATCACAGTCTCCTGCAAATCAGAATCTGCCTTTGAAGAGTCAATGGTGGATTTAAGTTCCGATGAAGATGATGGTCTCAACTTCATCTCCGAGGAGGAGAGAATCTTTGAGTTGTCCTCCGTAGCAAAAACAAGCAAAAGTACGCCGACAGCGGGACACAAAATGAAATAAATAACATTTAAGCAGTTTAGATGAATCAAAAGTATAATAAGTCTGTGTGTGTTTGTTTTAGCTGATTTTGAAGACAGGTACCGGGAGATCGGTCCACTCGGTGCCGGAGGATATGGCTCAGTGTTTAAGGGCATCCGCAAATCCGATAGGTTACCAGTAAGTCTTAAAAGCATACAGTATACACACACACACACACATTGTTATGTTGAATGATGCTCTGCAAATATCATTCATAAAGAGTGGACAGCTTTCATATTCCCAAAACTGAAGTCAACGTGCTGAAGTCAATGTGCTTAATCCAAGTGGGTTAAACCTGCAGTGTGCATCACTAAGTGCAAAAAGAGGCCTGATTACTTGTTTCTTGATTTTTATTTGATTTACTTTGTAAACTGATTACAATAAACAAAGAAGACAGCAATAGCCACAATGCCAAAAAGGTAATACAGTGGGTTTACACTCAGTACCAACAAAACTCACTGTATCTCCGTCTTTCAGGTGGCCATCAAGTACATTCCCACCAACAACATCAAATGGCAAAAAGTGGTGAGTTGACCTGACAATGGTGAATTATGTGTTTTATTTTCAGTTTATTTTTGTCTCAGGTCATTTCCTACTTGCTATGTGTGCATTTGTTTTCATCAGACATGCAATGGGAAGGTGTATAAGATCATTCTTGAGGTGGCCCTGATGTTGAAAGCCGCTGGTCTACCGGGATCGGTCGGACAGTCCATTGCGGTGTCCCTCCTGGACTGGTACATCCTGGACAGAGAGTTAATACTGGTCATAGAGAGACCTTGCTTCTCCATGGACCTCTTCAGGTACCTTTACTCACGAAGAGAACCCCCAAATGGAAAGGAGGCAAAGGTATGGGATCTGGGTGTTTCTGTGGGTCTAATGTGCTATAAAGTTGTTTTGGAAGTTTGGTCTAACTGGGCCTTTACGTGGCCTCTTACTCTCATTTATTGGTGTGTTTAATTTCTTATTTGTCACCATCATCATTATCATGTTGTTTAAGATATTTGTCCACCCTGTCAGCAATCCTGAAGACTCATCTGACTCTCGTCTCTCCCAGATGATCCTGAGACAGCTGGTGGACGCAGCCCTTGATCTGGAGTCAAAGGGCATCTTTCACCGGGACATCAAGTTGCAAAACGTCGTGGTTCAATTGAACTATGATGTACCAAGAGTACGCATCATTGACTTTGGCTGTGGCAGTTTCTCATCAGATAGAACGTACCGTCACTTCTGTGGTATGAAATCAGATTGATGTGGTTCACTTACTTAACCCTCTCTGAAGTTGCGACTTTGATGATTAAACTTTCCCCTTATCTATTGTTCTGCCTATCTGTGAACTAGGTACGCCGGCATTTATTCCTCCCGAGTGGTATGATATTCAAGGATACTGGGCCGGCCCCACCACTGTTTGGCAGCTGGGCGCAATATTCTTTTCATTGCTGGGTGCGGCTAAATCTTTTACCACCTTGGACTTTATCCAAAACAAAATCCAAATCAACCGTGTGTTGCCCAAAGGTAAGAAGCAAACGCACACAAGCGCATACACTGTGTCATTTCATATTTCAGAGGAACTTATGTGCACACATACTATGTGCAAAACTTTTCTTCAGATTTCATTCTCTCGTTGGATCACTTAGGCTGCCCAGTTAACCCACTGATAAACTGATTTCTCTCTTCCTTGTCAGATGTGAAGACTTTGTTAGACATGTGTCTGGTCAGAGATCCGATAAAGCGAGCCACCCTGGAGGAACTACAGCGACACCCTGCTCTCCAAAAACTCAGCCCTCCCTCCACATGAGAACTTCTCTGAATTCATTCTGACAGTCGGGAGCCAGACTGAGTCAGAAACCAATGTACTATCCCACACAGAAATCTAACGCCCTTTGCTAATTTGTACAAATATATATTTGTAATATAATGTATATAATGTAAATATGAAATTTCCACAATAAAATGTTTATGTACATATTCAAAATATGTTATGAAGTGAATTATGTTATATGTTGCCTTCATAAATGACAATGACACTCATCAGACGCTCTGATTGGTTTTCCTCGGAGAAGTAAATGGTTTCTAAAGACGGCAACAGGAGCAGTAGGCGGGACCAGAGGAGCCGCAAGTTTATTACAGATCATCTGTTTCATCTGTTCCTGTCAGGAAATATTGACCATTTCAGCAAATATACAGTAACAAAAAGTTATTTGTATAAAAGTTACATACTGCAGTACATTAGTAGTGAAGAATATAACGATGTAACGATGCATATAGGTATACTGTTGTCACTAAAGACACCTATAAAGTAGGAAATGAAGAACTCTAGAGATTGGTGTTGCATGTAGGGAACAAACAAAAAAATCGTTTCATTTTGCATTTCTTTTGATGTTGCTTGCGACCTCCCTGACTTGGAATGTTTTAGTAGCCCTCCCCTGTTTTTCACCAAGATTTCAGGAAAGTCCTACAGAAACAGGTAATTTCTTTGCTCACTTTAAAGGAGCAATACAAAGAGCTGTCTCCCCACGCCTCCTCCTATCTACACTCGAAGCATTCACCAGCTGGAAAATGTCAAGCAACAAGTCCTGCTACATGAGTTGATAAACTAAATTTTTTGTTGTTCAGTCAATTATACCTGAACCAGTTTGTCTGCCCTCTTCCATCTCTGCAACACCTGTGTTTTCGCTGGGATAATTGGTTCTTACCTGGAAGTGTCCTAAACAATTCCATGGGAGTGCCCTAACAACGCTTACCTGCTCTGGTCAAAACAAAACAGGCCATTCCACACCGGATTCAAAACGTAAGGAGGGAATACTGGCTGCTGTTTAAAGGTCAGAGGAGTTAGTATTGCAAAATAGCATGATTCCTTGATGTCTGATCATATATAAAGGTAATTTTATGTTTTAATAAAGTAATTTTCTTACATATTGTGACTTTTAAATGATTAATTAGTATTTAACCTCAGTTTGCATGTGGATGGTTGATTCTGAACACTGCCACTTTTTTAAATCCCTAAAAAAGTTTTACACTTTTAGTTCAAAGGTCGCGATTTCACAATAAAGGTAGAAAAGCTACTAACATGGTTCATCCCAGTTTCATCTTTGGCTTCAAGGCAGCCTACAGCGCCCCCTGTGGGTCACAATCAGAGCTTCGTAAGGGTGATCTGAGCACAAACCACCTCTTATGTTTCACCATATAGTAATCTTAGCAGGCGGAGTTTTTAACAATAATAATCATTACTATTTGGATTTCCTTACATGCTGTCCTTCATTTTGGGATATTATGGTTCATTCTGTGAGTTTTTTTTACACTAAAATCCAGTGCTGTAACACCACAAAACTATGCGTGAATTGTGTTATATTTTTTTCCATATATGTTTAAATGCAGTAGCACCCAAGAAGACACTACATATCAACATGTAATGGGAATAATAATGTCCCAGGAGATTTCCAACAATGGAGATCAAACATATTCACACACACTCACACAACAAGTCTTAACTGTCTCTATTCCTCTTTGTCTCTACGAAACCAAGTTTATTAAGTCTCTCTATACTTCTTTAATTTCTCTATCTCTTCTTGCACAGTATATGCAAAAGTCCACCACCAGCTTGGTTTTTTTTGGGGGGTTTTTTGTAGCAAAGTTTGAATGATTGTCCATATTTTTTCTGTCTCTTTATTAAGAAACAACCAGAAAGAGTTTTATTTTAGGCTGTGTTTTATTTATTTCTCTGTCCAGGTGATGCCATACATATCCCATACTCTGTCATATTCAGGTCTAGCCTCTGGAGCCAGGCCCATACTGGATTTCCTCAGGTCTCGCTCAAAGAAACAAATTCTGAGAGACTTCTTATCGGATTCTGAATATTTTCTTGGCCTTCCACTCATGTTTTTGTCCTTGACTTCTCCTGATCCTTCAAATTTCTCTATAACAGATTAAATACCACATCTTGAGTGTCCTGCCTGCTGTCACCTTGTAATTGTCAACACAAAAAAAACAACCAAATGTAGGTAAAAAAAAAAAAAAAAAAATTACAAAAGAAGCTTATAAACGCGTATGAATAAACCTGGTGTAAAAACAAGAGGATTAGTGCAGTAAATCTCATCTGCAAAAGAGAGTTCAAGACATGCTGAGTATAAGAAGTTATCATATACTTGACACCTCAAACTATGCAAGCTGTTTTGTCTGATATTTGTTTGTATTTCTAATATTGCGTAAGTCTTTCCTGTATTTTCTGGTTCGATTACATTAACTGTTATTACAGCATTACTGAAACAACAAATCAAATGGTGGCCTATAACTTTTGCACAGTACTGTAAAGACAACAAAAAAGAAACAAAAAGACTAAATTTACCTTGTTCAGATATTATCGAAAAATCAAACACAGAAAAACTGTTGGAGCTATGTAGAAATATACTGTATTTTCTCAGACAAATGTTACACGGTTGTTACAGCTGGTCCTGTATTTAACTGCAGTAATTACTCAATGTCAGCATATACCCATGGTGCAACAGGGAACAAAAACAGATAAGATCCAAAAAAAGCCAGCAGTGGTGACAGCTTAGATCATCACCAAGATCTATAACACAGCTTTTACTGCTGATAACCTGGAGCTCAGGTGGATATTTAGATGAGCGTCACATTCAGTGTCCATAAATGCACTTCCACAAAGTTTACATTCAGTCATGCAAAACACTTGGACACGTACAGATGACGGTTCACACCGACATGCAGGAAAGTCACATCCAAACACCTTCCACATATGGAGTAGTGAGAGATTATAAAGCACACAAGAGTGAAGTCAGTGGGCGTGTCGTTTGGAGGAAAAAAGCAGGAAATAGACAAAATAGACAAGGGAAGAATTAGTACAAAAAAACAAAAACAAAGGCTGCAGCACAAAAATCTGTATCTTATAGGTTTTGGCACCTTGGACAACCAAAATAATACACAGGAAAATTTAGAATGGACAAATATAAACAAAGCGAATGAAGTGAAACGTGTAATGCACATTATTTTTATCTTTTACAGTATGTATATAGTGTGACATACTAAAAATATGTTTGAGAACAATTATTGAACTTTTTGAGTGCAATTACAGCACAGACCTGCCAAAACGAAACACTATTGTTACACTTTCAGTGCAAAATGTTACATTAAATGATTGCATTATGAAACATTAATTTGTACATTATTTAAATTTTATGGATGGTAAATAAATATGTATATTTTTGATTATGTTTTTTTATTATCACTATTGAATCTGAAAAGCAGCAAGTAAAAAAAAACAAAAAACCAAACACAATCCAATCAAGGTTTGGAACCAATCATGACAAAAATTTATATCTATTATATATATTAAACACCACTGGTATTTAACATTTGATGACACTTTGCTCTTTGCTACAATAATAATGTAAACCAGTGAAGTGATATTATTATTGCTATATTAATGTAGAAGTCTAGATTAAGACAGTTGTGGAAGTATTCTAATCCATTTCTTAGCAGTACTAATACTACTGTGTAAAAATATTCCAGTATTGTAGTTGGAGCGCAACTAAGGGAAACATTGAGTAGTGAAACAGGAAGACTTGGTGCAACCTATGCTCTAAATTTCTCTGAGCTAAAAAATCCCAAATGACATCACCATGAAATATTCACTTTGCTTTTTAAAATCCACATTCAGACGTGCTTTCAAAGGCTGATCTGACCTTGCTGAGTAAGAAAAGAACCTGGAATGCCTCTTTAACTTCAAAACAACATTGAAGAATATTATGTTATGGAGTGACATCTGGTTTAAATGACCGTAGTAATACTGAAATCTGCTACTGAAAATTTGTGCTCTTTTGCACGAAGCACACAAAGGACTAGTCTGCAAATTCAACACGCTACATGTTGTGCGGATTTGATCCGATCCGCGTTTCATATTAGGTATTAGGTATCAAATGTGTGTGTGCGAATGCTGACATGCAACTTTATCTTTAAAGTAACAGGAGACACTGATGATACAGCATACAGAGATAGAAAAGGTACAGCTGCAACAAGCCCCGTGCCACACTTAAACACCTTCACTCATGCACACACTTAACACACTTGGAAAAAAAACATTAATATAAGTTTTGGTCACCGTGTGTGTGTGTTTTCCGCGAAATCAAAGGGACTCAAAACAAACAGCTGGGGCATTCCTTTACAAGATTTAGAAAATAAATCCTCCACGGTAAAAAAAAATCAAACAAACAAACAAAAAAAAAAACTCAACAGCTCCTGTTTCTCACAATCATCAAAATATACAAGAAATATACAAATAAAATAGTTGATAGTGTTTACAGGGAAATGTTTACAGGTTGGCGAACTGGCCGGAGCGGCTAACTGGGGTTTGTCCTCTTGCGTTTGTTGGGACTCTGTCCAGGGTCGACCTTCAGCTCCCGATACTGCAGCTGCACGTCCACACACACACACACATACACATACACATGATGACGGATTGTTTGTTTGCTTAAGAGTGCAAACATTAGTGACAATTCAGATTTTTTTTATGAGGCCATGCGTGTGATTTTTCAAAATGTGGCCAATATCATCCTACAGTGGGAACTGTTCAAGCTCTCATGTGACCTACATGTACAAGAGTTCGCACGTAGCAACGCTATCTTTGCATGTAGACAGGAAGAAGTCGGTGGTAAACAAGGAGGTCACAGATGTGTTTATGGTTTCATTTTTAAGCAGGGGACTGTGTGTCATAAACAAGTCGTGAATTGGTATTTCGTCAAAAATGAAATTATGATGACAGAGTTCTGAATTAAATTCAAAATATCGTCATGAAGGACATTTTCTTTGTTTTTTGGTGAATAACTTTAGAACTATTGCATATATCAACACAAAGACATATGCTTTGAAGGTCAAGGAATTTAAATATCACTAATTTCAGACTGGAAGCTTTTCTTTTGCATTTTTCTTCATTTGCTTGTATTCTGTTTTATGCAAATGTTTTCTTGAGAGACAGCATGTTGACTCAGAATCAAAGGGGATCTTTCCTTCTCTCTCCTGGGAAACTGAGCAATGGATGACAAATGCTGATTCACTGCTGCGTTTCTCAAACTGTCTGTATCTCTCATCTCTCACTCACCACTTGAACGTCAGAGGGCACTCTGGACAGGAAGTCAAGAAGCTCGTTGCTGTTGATCCTGTACGGATCACGCAGCTTCTTGGTGAACTTATTCACACCTGCGGGAAGAGAGAAACCACTTTAGGGTAAATAGTTGTGTTCTGAGTGTTTCGGCTGTTCGGGTTACCCCATCCAGCGGGACTCACCCCACGCCAGCACAATGTAGCGAAGCGGTATGAGGTAGAGCAGAACTGTGGCCGTACATAAGGCAGTGATCATCAGCCAGCTTAGGAAAGGCACCGTCCAGTTAACAGTGCTGCAGAAAAATACGAGCACAAATCATTTCAAACTGAAGATGAACCTCCCTATAAGGTTTATAGGTCTGCATCGACACTGGAAAACAGATAAACTCAATGAGCTGCTGATGCAGATCTACTCATTAATCTCTATGTTGCTTTCTACGATTTAATACATTTACGCTCATCACCTTATAATGACACTGAGCTAATTTTAGATTAGATAATAATAATGGTAGTATAATTTTTAAAAAATGGTTTGAAAACCCTTAATATTAAATTGCTTTTAAGCTTGAGGCTTGATAGTAATGTTGTACTTGACTGCTCTATTTAGGGAAAACATAAAAATACAGATGGAGGCGGCCTGTTCTGAGAAAAATCTGCAGTCTTCCTGTCTGACTCCATATTTCCCCGACAACTTCCACCAATACAATACTGCAAACTCAGTGTTGCCTGAGAGAGAAAACTCAGGGCCAAAAACCCTCCAGATCACTCACTGCTTTCACGTGATGGATCGTTCCTGTGATCACATCATTGTTGAAAGACGTAATCAGTAAAAGTCCTAATACCAGAGTGTCTAAAAAGCTGCATCAGAGCACAATGTGAAGCTGGAGTGAATATTGAAAAAAGAAATCCTTCAATGATTTTAAAATGAACTGTTAAATTACTTCTCTATATTGATTGCACTGCAAAAGTTATTGTTTTAACTCAAATAAGTTCCCCAAACTTAAAAAGCCATGTGGAGTTAAGATTAAACGTTTAAAACATAACCTAAACTTCGTGTGTTCGTCGTGTTGTAATTCTCACTGAATTAGAACACGACAAGTTTAGGTTATGTTTTAAACATTTAGAATTTTAAGGAGGTCCAGACACTAACTTTTAAAAGTTAAAACAAGTTTGCTTTACAGTGAAATAATCTTAATCATAATAATTATCATCAACGTCATATTTCTTGAGCTCTTTGTATGTTTTGTACATCAGAAAACAATATTTTGAAAGATTTTAAAGAGTTCATGCAACTGAAAGTGTAAAAGAGGGATAAAATCTGCTCCTGGTGATACCCACTTCTTTATCCTCTCTCCATATGATGCCACTTCATCCAGAGCGCTCTGCACGCTGATGAACACGTCCTGGATGGCGTACAGTTTATCCATGAAGCCCTTGTGCTCCGACTCCTGACAGATGAGGGAAAAGTTCAGGGTTTTAGTCCATTAAGAACGACACACCGCGCAACACTATACATGAACGTGCAACGACAACCTTTACCTCTTTATCCTCATCTTCATCTTCCCATTCAAACATGGCCTCCATGGTCTGCAGCACAACACAGGGGGCAATAAAGGTTTAACAGATTGAAGGAGAGGCGTTGGTGAAGTATGATCAGCTTTCTCCGCTTCCTCACCATGTCAGCCGTCTCCCCGCTCAAGGAGAAGAAGAAGTTCCAGACCAGAAGCAGCAGCAGAGCCAGCGGCAGCATGTACAGCTCGAAGTTCCACACCACTACCACAAACAGCTGCAAACCAGAGCAGTCGTGTCTCATGTAAGACGCGATAGAGTCGAGAATCAAGGAGACGTAGCATCAAGTGATGAGGAGCAAAAGATGCGTGTGTGTGTTTCATACCACAAAGGAGATGATGCTCCTCTGTGCAGACTCCCATTCAAAGCAGCTTTTGATATATGTGCCGTAGCTGATCAGGACCATGATGCACCTCATGACACGGTTAAAGTTCTGCTGCAACAGCTGGGTTAGAAAGATAGAATTATCAAACAAAAGTCTGGTGATGTTCTCCGTTATCCACCTTTCAATAAACTAACAGTTTTTTTTTCATGTGTATGTTATAACACAGATCTTATTTATTAAATATACTCCAAAAACCTTTGAGAAAACACGTCGAATCCATTAATATTATGCAGTTATAAATCCTCACCTGGACTATTTATACAGCTTCACTTTCAACCGTTAAAAACAATAAAATATTATTAATATAAGACATTTTGGTTTTTCTAGAGTTGCCACGGCTAACATGCTAGCAAACCTTTGCCTATTTACTGATCCAACAGTTCCCAACATTTGGAATCATGTTTGCGTCCCTGGTGAATCTAAGGCCAATAGTTACTCTTTTTAACTATGGTTTGGTCCGTACCAACTTCCGTGGGAAACATGTGGGTCTTTACAATGTCTTCCTTAAATTTTTTCTTGTATTTTGGCTATTTTATACTTTGGCTTTCATGCATTTTTCTGCTTTGATCATTTTATTGTTTGCAGTTGTCTGTAAAACACTTTGAGTTGGACTAGCCGGCACAAAACTCACTAAACAAGTAAAGTTTGAATGAGTGATGATACGTCATACAATCCGCCTGCTGATGTACCATCATAGCAAAGAGTGATACAAATAAATGTACCTGCTTGGAGACTTTTGGTTCCTCCTCCATGTATTTCTGCTCTGCAGGGGACACAGTCCTCAAAGCAGCTTTAACCTGAGAAGGAAAAATGAGATGAATTCAGTGAAGAACTCAGTTCCTGACCTTCAACCGTAGAGTCCAGAGCTTCTGTCTCCCCCTGCTGGCAGTGAGAGGAGTAACACAGGCACACAACTACACACGGCTTGTTTAATCTTTAATATCGTGTCGTATTTTATAATATAATCATGATTTTCACGCAGTGTTGATCCGCAAAGTATCTAAAGCGATCTGATAAATGTGGCGCAGCAAAACCACGGTATTTGTAGTTTTGCAGTTTTGCTCAGCATTACTGTCACATAGCATGGACACACACAGCGTTGTAGATGACGTCAATCTCCAGGTAGATGAAGCCTTTGGTCGGACCGGTCAGCTCCTTGTTTTTCAGCATGTAGCTGTTCTGCTCACCGTTTCTAATCTAACAGAGAGAAGAAAGCACACAATCAAAGTCTGGACTCACACATTTCAAGAGTGGCTTGACAGGTTCTCTTGAAGGGCTTCTAGAAAATGTTTTAGGAACTATAACCCACAACCTTCTGTTGAAAGTGAGTCCAACTGTCTAAAATTGCAGTATATGTAGATATTTGCATGGAAATGCTCAGATCTTCAAATCTGTCTCCAGTCTAGTTGTGATCTGTTAAACATGTTTCACCTGATAATTTGTCTTTTATCTGTCATTTTGCACTCACTTGTAATAAAGGGATGGCCACTTTCCCCAGGAAGTCAGCGCTCCTGTCTCTGTCCTCGTCAAACACCATCACCTCCAGCACCGAGTGGATGTCTTTCACATTACTGAGGGAGGAGGAGAGATTAGTGGAGATACACCAATATGCATATATATATTGTTATACCGACATTTCATTAAATGAAAGACAATTTAGACGCTGCTGCTCTATCAAGACTAAAATGACAGTATAAGTTACTTTTATGCCAAAGTCTCTGAATATTAAGTTCTGATTATTGTTAAAGCATGTAAGGTATTAGTGTATCTCAAAAAAATATAATATTTTGGAAAAGTTCATTATGTAAAGTGAAAAATTTTCAAGCCTTTTTTGTTTTAATTTTGATGATTATGGTTTATACTGTTACAGTGAAATAATCTAATATTTTAAGTTTTTTTTTAAGCTGTAGGCCATAATAATCAAAATTAAAATAAATTAAAAGGAAAATTCTTTACCTACATATATATATTTTATGTATAATCAACTTGTTGAAAATCACAATATTCAATTTTTTTTAGATGCACTGACTTCAGCGTAAAAACTTTATTAAGATGGTGCATCATCCTGGCTGAAAGAGTTTCTAACCTTTCCAAGACGGCGTGACTGTTGTATATGTAGTGCTGATTTTAACAGATGAACCATCGTGGCCTAAAAGTTGCTTCCAAGCTGCTCTCCTCTCACTTCTTTATTTTAGTTAAGGTAATAATACAACAAGGTATAAATGCTGTGCAAGTTGTGTTTTCATAAACTATGGCTCCTAACATCTACTCTGAAGTTTGAAATGTGTCTTTGAGTTGGCTACTTCCTGTTTTATTTTGTAGGTTTTCCATCTTCACGTCTGGTTTCCCGCATCACACTTCCTGTTGTTGTTCCGTTCCCTCTCTGCTCCGCCCTAATCGCTTCCACCTGTGTGTTATTGGCCTGCCCTTCCCTCATGTTCCCCTTCTATCTGTGCCAGTTCATCCGTTTACCTTGTGTGTCTCCATCCCAGCATTCCTGTGTTTCTCTCGCCTGACTAATTCTGTGACCCTTGTTTTTGTTTCTGCACATTTTGGATGTGGTTTGTTGAGTTGGACTGTATCTGTAGGAGTAAAATGTACACGGATTCCCTCTGAAGAATAAAGTGTTATACATTGGAAACAGTTGATAGTGTTTGAGGAAATACTGGCAACGTTAATTAGAAGCAGACCCAGAAACAAGTAACCAGATGGATGACTTTAAAAACAAATGAGTAATACCACAGTAAGTACTAGGAATTGACCAACATGGGGTTTTCAGGACTAATACAGATACCAGTTATAGGTATTCGAAAAGACTGATATGTGAAACAAATTTCTGTATTTGCAGTAAAAATGTAAATATTGGTGTCAAATTTGAGAAAAACCACAATCTACCTTCTGTTAAACCAGAACTCTCGACAGCAGGAAGTTTTCAGTAGTGTGTTTTACAAAGTTAAAGAGCCAAATTAAAAGGCTCCCTCCCTCAACTTTCATGAAACAAAAACAGTTTAAGTAAATTGCAAGACTTCCATTTAAATTTGTACTGAATTGCCTTTAGGAATCACTTTTATGAAAGACTCTTTCCACATTCTTACAAAAATAGTGTGGAAGCCACCAGCATTATTACTACGTATACTTTTAAGTTATGTATATTATTATTTACTATTATATCTGTAAATTTGTGTATAAAAATGCTGACACGGATGAAATGGGCACCAATATTCGACTATTTACTATGTAAATATGTACAGTAACCTAAATGTGAGTTTTCCACAGGGTGACAACAATAAGCTAGTATGTGGTCAACAGTGAACATCTTGTACAGTTTAACGGTTAATTATCAGTCAGAAATCTTTTAGCCGGAAACAGCCGGGTAAACAAAGATGTCCTGTTGATACTCATTGAGTTCCATTCAGGACAAACAGAGTCAATGTGATGCTCTCGTGTCTGTTGGCTCACTGGAGAGTCACTGCCATGCTAAACACAACCTCAGTCCACTTTATTAATCACACCTGTGTTTGCCTGCCATCTTGTGTCAGTATGGCAGCAGTGAAAAAGGTTCCACAACACAGCAACTGAGCTCCACATGTGGGACAACGACAGGAAGAGAACGCTGCGGTATGAGCACAAGCAAACAGAAACGGACAGTCACTCACAAGGTGAAGACTTTGTTCCACTCTGGGTTGAGGTTCTTGTAAACAGTGTGTGTCTGCAGTCTGTCATTATTGAGCTCCAACACGCAGAACGGGTCGCTCTTACCTGGGAAACGGTGAAGTTATGTCACACTTAACCTTACATTTGACCGCAGTGCAGTACAGTGGGGAGACGATGGGGTTACCGTTGACGTCCGCAGCCATGAGTCCTTCTGCTCTCATCACCTTCACCTGCACTATGCCCACATCTCTCAGGTTAGAGAAGGAATTCAACAAAGCCTGCGGATGATTGAAAGCACACCAAGACCAGTGTGTCATTCAGGCTCCAATTTTTTTCTCAATGTTTTTTCTTGCGTGCAGTCCTCTGTGTGAGCTCCTGCCCGTTTCACTTCCTGTCTGATATCCTGACATTCTGCTCTCAAATATGACGCATCACCGTGGATTAAACAGTTTATAGTAAGTCGTTTGGATCAAAAGAGCTCAGCCGTAAATGTCTACAGCGGTAAAATTCAACAGGACTCTCAGTGGGCTGTTTTCAAGTGTGTTACTGGCACGTACGTATCGTTTGAGAATCTCGCTGCGCTCCTGCGGGTCATCCAGTGGCGTGACGGACAAGTCAGCGATGGAGACGTGAGCCGAGGCAGTCAGTGTGACCAGCAGCACCACGTAACCCCGGAGCTCCTCCAGCGGCAGCTCCATGTGATGCGTGTGCTCCTTAGCCAGGGTGGAGAGGTCCAGCTGGCAGCTGGACAACAGAAACAATGTATTATTGTGACTGTAGTCTCTTCTTCTCACGCCATTTTTTTTTTCCCTTTCACATTTGAGTTGAGCTGAGTTTCATCGGCCGTCCCTGGCCTCTGACTAAAAGGGAAGGATCACATAAAATGAGTGGAACATGTTGAGGTGAGAAAGTGATATTAATTGAAAATGGTCTTCATCTCTTAAGAGAATAATTAACCCAAAGGAGCTCTGGAGGCTTGTGGTGGGATGACAGCGGATGAATGCTTGGTTCCAGGAGTCATTAAGAATGCTATATGTCCCTTAAGTGGTTCATTGGAGATGTTCCATATTTCCTTTATGAGGTTCAGGGAGACGTTGATAAGGTTTTGTGTCCTTTCAAGTGTTGTCTTGATCATAAAAGACATCCAAAGTTCCTTTAAGAAGTTCTACTGATCATTGAGGATGTTCCACTGAGATAGTTCTAAGACTTTTTAATTGTTATACTGATCCTTGAAGATGGTCTACAGTTTCTTTAAAAGGTTCCAGTGGTGACTGAGAAAGATGTCATACTAACACACTTGGCATGAAGGGTTTTTCTTAAATGTGTGACCTACACCTGTATGTTGTCTATCATTTGAACTAACCGTCCAATGAAGTCGTCTCTCCTCCCGGTGTCTTTGTCCCACACGGTGATCTCCAGTTCTCCTCCGCTGTCCTCATACAGATGGAGGTCGAACTGCTCCCTCCACTGCGGACTCAGCGTCCTTGACACTGTCTACACAAAAACACACACACATAAACATTAGTCTCCCCTGAACGAACATTCACAAACTGAATTGAGGTCAGCGTTAGCAAACCTTGCTCTTGTACTTCTGGTTTCCCAGTCTGAACTTGACATACGGGTCGCTCAGTCCGTTGGGATCCATGGGAATCAGGTTGCGGCCTTCGATAAGCGCAATGCTGACGATCCCTCTCCAGAGCTGGGATTTCCGATGCAGCTCTGAAAGACGCATCGACTGCTGCTGCTGGATCACACAAAAAGAGTCAATCGCTGAATATACTGTGTGAAGATGGACAACATGCAGGGCCCTGCGCTTCATATTAATTTAAATGTTGCAGTTGAAATATTGTTTCACTAAAATAAAAACATAAACACTAATAAACTACTACTTACTGGCATTTTCTGAGGCTTTTCACACATATTTAGCACTTATGTGTATATTAATATGTAATAAATGGTTTATAACCTCATCGAATGTAGCTGTGAGCAAATAAAAGTATTTATTATACATTCGACAAACATTTTAACCCCTCCCATTGACACTCATATGTGCTATTGGCTGTAACAGTCATAATAATGTATAACATCTTTTAATTGTCGACTAATACGACTGAAACATGGTAAAGAAAATCTCTATTCATGACTTCCTTACAGGGTGTTATAACCCACCCTTTAAGTGTTTAAATGTTTACAAAGGCTTATTTTACCCTGCCAGACTGGTAAAGTATTTTTACTGATATGTAAATTTTAAGCTTCTGTTCTAGTCTTCATTGTAGGATGAAAGGATTTCCTTGTAAAATTTGAATATGTTAGTTGAGCTGATAATTTTGTCTTTCTATATCCCTTAAACACGTCGCGAAAAGAGCGCACTGTTCTCAACTAAAAGGCAGGTGTTATTCAATTTTTCATACTGTCAGAAATAAAAACCAGCATGTTTGTCCAGCTGAATGTATATAGAGACTAAGAGGTTGAAAGCACACCAGAAGTGAAACCAAAGTGTCTTAATTGCCCCCCAGTGGCAGGCTACAGTATGGGTCAGAAATCCTGCCAATGTTAGACTCAATGTTATCGAATAGGACATGGGCCAAGCTAAAAACTCAAAGTGCATGTCAAATACAGTTTTCCCAAAGATGGCTTCTGCCATTATAAATACTTCTTATCATGCTGAAGTACCTTTAAGTGATCAGTCTGGTTTTCAATTAGACATTTGATGCTATAAAAAGGGGGTTAAACATCATGTCTGGCAGCTGAGCCCTGCTGGAGATTGAGTCAAGCCGGCGTGTGGGCAGGAACATGACAGCATGGTTTCAACCACACAAACTCTAGCTTCACACAATGTCATACAGGATAGTAGTGCTTGTATCTGGTAGTGGAATAACGATCTCAAGCCTAATCTGTCAAATTTCACAAACACAGTTTCGACTATTTTGCAGAGGTTCAGTGATCTGGAATACTTTACTGTGTAAACCTGCAAGATTTGAAAAGGATGTTAAGGGTTTTTTTTTATCCCTGCAGTGTTTACCTGATGGAAAATCTATGCAAAGAGTTAATTGGCTATTCTAATGACTATTTTTAAAAAAAAAACTATTTTTAAAAAAATTTGCTAATGTACTGGTTACCCATTGTTTTTCTTCCTTTTCTTGCCTTAATTTCCTTTTTTCCTTTCTAACTTCTGACATTTTGTCAATATTTTGGACTAAGTTAGCATTTACTGCAGAGTGCCCAGGTCAAGCCCCTCCGTCGGCTTGATGTACCACTCCATCACATCTTTTTGTTGATGTTTGTGAGTATAACTTTTTTATATCCGTTGTATATTTTTAAATTAAATAAAATGAAAAAAAAAAAAAAAAGGCATTTGGTGTCCTAGTGAGTATTTGAGGAGGATTTCACACATAATACTTGAATCAGCATTGGTTTTGTTCTTTAATTAAGTGGCGATGAGAGACTCATGTAGAATCACCAGACCCTTTTCCGTGGCGATTTCGCTTCACCTGAATAAATCAGTGTTAGCTGGATCATTTTAGCCTGATAGCATCCAGTTAGCCTGGATGGACGCGGTTTGAGGAGCAGGGCACTGGTCACAAAAACTGGACAGAATTGAGAACCGTTACAGCACATGGCAACAATCAACATTTGGGGAGATCAACACATGGCATGTTCAACGACCATCTTTGAATCAGTAACGATGACCTGATACCGAAGTGAGCAAACAAAATGTCACTGGACATAGACAGAAAGTTGATGAACACGAAGGTTTTAGGACGGTTAATGGAAAGTTGTTGACAGCCGATGATGATGATGATGATGCCGATGATGACGATAGTGGTGAGTTACCTTAGTGGATCGTTTCCAGGACCTCCTGAGCAGCATAGTCTGAATATACATTGAAATACATTAATATAACTCCTGGGTGGGGGAAAAGACTAATGGCTCAGTAAAGTAGACGGCTGCAAAATTCAATTCACATCAGGAGCACTGCAGACTTTTTGTAACCACTAGAGGGTTCCAGGTTTATTTCTAACTAGAAGCAGCTAAAACAAGTGCTGAGGGCAACGTGTACAGCCCAAGCCCAGGTTCAATTAAGCTCTATGAATAAAACAACTGAAGATAGATTCTATTTCTGTAAAAGGCTCTCTACATGTGCTGTATATTCATTATCAAGGCATGCTCATTAGCTTTGATCTATCATTCATCTCTCTGAATTCTTTCTCCTGGATTCTCCTGGATCTGTTAGTCTGTTTTTTTTCCTTTTCATTCCCCTCTGTTTCTCATTGTTGTTTATCTGTGTCCTCTTCCTCGAGCGGAGCTGCAGCACAGACTACTGCTATAATTAATCTATATTATATACTGAATTAAACATGGAGGACACAAGCTGCAGATCATATCTCAGGGCTGAGGATATACAGTATTTGGGGACCTTTCTCTGATACTAACATACAGACAAGGGATATCAATTCAAAACATACATAAATAAGAACTAAATGCATAGCACCTGTGTAAGAGCTACTGAAAGGGGAAAGTGAAAATCAGCCTTCAAAAATAAATAAGCATAATAAGCTAATGTGCTCTCCACTGTCACTGATAAGGTAAAAGCTTGTTGCTACAGCAGGAGATAGAGCAGGAAAGGGTCTGTCTGGGCGAAGCAACAGGAAATCACTCGAACACGACTACACTCACTTTATTCACATACGGCTTCCACCGATACGTCTTAACCTCGCCCTGCTACAGGAAACAAACACTCGTCACGACAACCCGAAAACCTTCACAGCAACACGAGAGAGCTTGTGTTCTTGTACAAAATGTGTGCGAGTGATTAAATCAAAATTTGTACTGAGATATTTAACTCTCTTGTGTTTTTTCTACTAGTGGTGAAACAGTTAGTGGGTGAGTAGGGATTCTCGGTCAAAGTTCTACATGTTAGCAGTAAAACCACATTTTATTTCTTCAACGGTGCTTTTTGAAATAACAAATTGTGCTGAGAAATCTGACTCTTCAGAACTTACATACAGCCTCTGTTGTGGGGTCCTGAACCCTGAGCTTCACCACAAGTACAGCACTAAATCATTTAATGAGTAGATAATTTACTGTATCAAGCCGACCTCTTGAACATTTGCTGATTACAGGTTCTGTGAAAAGCGAGAATTTGCTGGGTCAGCTCTGGCAACTCCATGGGTGATTACACACTTAACGCTTCTTCCAAATTAGTAATTAATCAGCTATCATTAGTTGCAGCCCTGAAATCCATCCTGCACTGACTGGTCATTCTGACTGCACCACATCACCTGTACCATTTTTAGGGAGATACTCCATGAAATAAACCAATTTAAACTGAACTAAGGATTCAGTGAGGAGCAGCATACGGACCATTGGATCTTGTCGTTCCTCTAATGGACTGTCTTTCGGTGTCAGAGTGACCGCCAGCTCCAAGGTGCCCAGGTCCTGATCGGGGTGTTGATGGTCCTTCAGTGCCAGAATTATAGGTATCTGCCTGTAAGACAAGACAGGCATGAAAACTATAGGTGCTGCAACATGTTAGAGTTGAGTGTTATGCTAAATTCAGCTTTACGTTGCTTTTAAAAAATGAAATTTAAGTTTTGTCAAAAAAAAATGGTGCACCTGCGAATTTGGTTTTGTCATGATGTAGCTACAGTCATAGAGAAAGTTTTACTTATCAAATGGATATTAACTTCAAGAGGGCACAGAAATATGGCACCAAAATGTGGCACAAATGTCACGACACTGACACACCTCTGCTGCTCCAGAGACTCCAGGTGGAGATAAGCCGAACCCATGAAGTCATCTTGAAGGGCAAAGTCATAGTCAAACACCTGCAGAGGAGCAAAAAACAGGCCTCAACTGACTTTTGTGTCCACTAGATTGTAGGAGAAGCTTCGACCTGTCGTGCTCCTTACCTTAACATACAAAGGTTCACTCAGACAATCCATTATCAGAGTTGTCTTCTCATCCCACACCGGGTTGAGATTTTTGTGGATGGTCTTGCTTCTGAACACCTCTTTGCCGCCGAGCTTGAACTTGACATAAGGATCACTACTGCCTAATAAAAAAAACCCACACCTGTTTGTAAATTCTGGAATAAAAAAGAAAAGTGAGCAGAGAGGGGGAGAGAGAGAGAGAAAAGACATGACTGTACCTCCTCTGTCTCGGATGGCCAGATTGTGTCCTCTCCTCAGCTCGATCTCCAGCTTGTACATCCCTGAACTCTGGATGGACCTTTCAGGGCTGACCCCTGAGGAGCATGAAGCACCCACCGCCTGTCAGGAGAGACGCATGATTAATTACCTGAAATCAGTCACTGCACCGTCACACGAGCCAGGCTCTTACAGGAAACTCACCAAAAATTTGCTGCACCGAAGTGAAGTGTAGCCTACAGTGCCTCAGCTGCATCTGCACCCAAACTACTACGAACAATGACTGAAGCGTCTAACTCCACGCAGTAACTGGTCCCGGGGTGACTACTAACAGGAAATTACACAAAAGTAGTTCCCTCCCCCCCGACTGGTGCCGTTGAGCTGATATTCTTCAACTCCAGCAGCATCACCTCTGCTGTGGCAGCACAGTAATGGAACATATCTGACAGACATACGTAGCACATTACAGCCAAACGCTGCTTTATATACCTCAGAGAGGATGAATGCTCATATGAAAAGTTTTATTACGCGTTACCGGTGTCTATAACAAGCTGAAATCCTGCGGCTGTCACATCAACACCAACTAAATATGGATATGTTTACAAAACTTTTCCTCATTTACACACGCACACACCATTACTGAACTCAGAAATGCCACAAACGCAAGGATGCCAAAACCAACCACTAACATGGCAACAAGGAGACGTAAAACGACCCCAAAAAGTTGCAAAACAAGAAAAAGACTTCAAACTAGACTTCGACAAATATGACATTTTTGGAGCTAAATACTGATATCAGGAAGTTAAAAAAGTTCAGATATCCAATATTGGCTGATACACAAAAACTTTTCACAACGATCCCTCAACTGAAGTTATTAAATATATGTAAAAAATATGTGCAATGGAGGCAGAATATTTTATAGATTAATGATTAACTTTTACTGACTTAAACGACAGCAGTGCACTGAAACAGTAACCTGCACTGGAAATGTAATATGAGTCGCCCCATTTGTTTCTGCAGTGTGGTGTTTAAAACCAAACGTTTTGATTTAATGATAACATATAAGCCGATACTGAGATATCTGTGATTGGCCAATATCAGCCAAACCAATACATCGGTATGGCGTCCACATAAAACAATCACAAATTTCTCAACAAGAGGAAAAACAATCACAAACAGGTGCAAAGTGGATAAAAAAAAAAGGCACAAACGACCACACAGAGTCACAAATGACCATAAAGAAAAATTGCAAATTTTACAAAAGAGCAAAATGGGTAAAATAAAATATATGTTTTTTAAAAGGGACATCTGAAAGAATGATATTCTACTGAACGACTGTTTCTTCAGATTCAGGGAGCTGCTGGCAAACTTAAATAAAAATAGCAAAGTACTGGCTGAAGAGAATAGTCCGCTCCCAACTTTAAACAGCACAAAAAAAAATCTGATGTACCTTGTTATGCTTATTACTTTCCTTTATACCAGCTTTCTTCTTTGAAGCCTGTGTTTCATCATTTTTCTGGAATAGAAACTATTGTCTTATCTGAGCACTAAATGACAACTAGCCCACTGTTGACCTGCGCAACCTGGCAAAAACAAACAAACAAACAAATACTCCACAGGAGAGTAAACCTGCTCTGGTTTCTGTACAGCTAAAGATATACTGTGTGTTTCTTTGCATGCGGACAGGATTATATCAATCATGTTTATTTTAACGTGTGATTATTTCCATCCAAGTTTAGGGAATGTCTTTTCTTAGTGCCCTTCCAATGAAAAAATGGTACAACAGCACTAATCAAAGATGAATCTCACCACACATCATTTTTAATGCAAGTCAGCTTCTCTGCTGGGGATCAGCATCCTGCCAATACACACATAACCACTTACAGATCAATACTCGTACAATGTGAAAATAGAGGAGGGCTACACTTATAGTGCTGTGGGATATGTAAAGAGGCCTCAGATAAGTCAAGTGCAGGTGTCCAGAGACTGTGAGAGGAAACCCTCCAGATCAATGCACTGGCAACACATAAGATATCCATCACCGGAGGGTGTGTGGTGTTGATACTGTGACATTGTTTTACTGTTAAAGACTCCATCCTAACTACTTATTTTGTCATAAACTGAAAGAGAATGTATTTAATCTTTTAATCTTGTGCACAATTTGGTAGCCTTTTCATCCTCTCCATTACATTTGTGTGTTTTAAACTGAAGATCTGAGAGGCAAAGATGCCATTGAGAACAAGTGTCCAAGTCAACTTTGTAGAGGAGACAAAACAAGGAAAATAAGAATCGGATTGAATTGGAAAATTGAAAAATGAATTGAATTGAGGATTTGGAAAATTGCGACTCCCCTGTTAGTACATGAGGGTGATGAGAGCCACCTAAAACAGCAGATGCCATTTTTGGGACAAACGTTTTTGCTGTGTACTGAGTTTTGAGTTTAGTCGTACCTGCTACACCTGAAGAGAAGTTTATAACCAATACTGCAGCCCATCACCAGGGGGCAATCCACACGCTTTGGCTTCACTTGTGGAGAGTTCTCATGTCATCCGTCTTTACACAGAGTCAGTTGGTAAGACAACATAGATATATTCAAAGTACCCCCAAATTAGTAGTTTTTGGGTACATCAAATACTTCCAGACACTGTCATGACAACAACTGAACAACAACATATCAATAACAGCGGTTTCTATAAATCAGAAGATAACCATAAGTCATCAGAGAGAGCTTGTGTTTTCTCTCTCTCTGGAGGCAGAATTTGTTGTTGTTGAGCTATTGTGAGACTAAATCAACGCAACACATCACCGAGAAAGTTTGACGTTCTGTCTCCATAAAGCTCAAATATTTACAGTCAAAATCAGAGTCTCGCAGTTTGTCAGATGCGCGAATGTAAGCTGATAGCCATTATGTGCGAACACACAGTGTTGCTAACTTCAGAAGTATCACATCAGCCTCTCTGATGCCTGCAAGATGATTCAACCACGAGTCGGTTACGCACATTTTGAAACAAACGCTTCTTTCCTGAGGCTGAAAAATTTCAGAGTGTGCCAAGATCTGCTCTGCTATTTTGCAACCAGCGGAAATTCTACTGGGCAGTTATGGGTAATCAAATAATGGATGCCATCCTGTGCAAGAAAAGGGAGTCTGACTGCTGGTATGGAGGTTGTCTTTTAGGTGCAGGGCTGTTAAAAAGGGGATAAGTCAGAGATGATGATGTTGAATAAGGAGATAAAGTGGACCACCAGGCTGCTGGAAAAAGAGGAGGGGGATGAGGCGTTCCTGGTCCACTTTATATATACACTGACATATCAGCTTCCAAAGCTGTTCTTTGCTGCTAATGTTAGCTACAAATCCTCCAGCAAATGCATAGCAACATGAGCATTCTCTGCCAAGTTTGTGACCATCCAGTCTAACTCATAGGAAATAGGATGATGACATAAGTCCACCAGCAATATTCAGCAATATTAACATGATGTTATTGTTAAGCCAATGTGCATTATGCCAGTTTTTTCTCTACATGTTACTTTTCTAGTTTCCTCGCCAAGAGCACGAGGGCATAGCCCCATAGCCTGTTTTAAATTTCATTAATCAACATGCAGTTTTTCTTTGTTTAGTCTCACCAAAAGAGTTATAAAACTAACATCTTGTCTTTATTTGGGAAGGGCTGTGTTGTGTATTCAGCGTATTCGGTTTTAACCGGTATTAAAAAATATAGTAAAAGAATTGATCTGCTAAGAGGTGTATTCTTTCACTCAGAGCCAGCCGATTCTGGTTTTAATGCAAAGCTAGGCTAATTGCCTGCTACGTTAAACACAGACATGATTGATAAGGATTTTTCTCGTCTTCCCAAAGTGTTGGAAAAGATAAGTGAGGAGAAATCAAGAGGAATCGTGTGGCTTCATTTCCTGTTTTAGGTGCACCAGTCACAGCTGTCATAATGAGCTCCTGTGTGACCAGTAAGTATTAATACTCTGCATTAGGTCCATAAGTATTTGGCCACCGACACAGTTTTCATCATTTTGACTCCACACGTCACCAGAACTGATTTTAAATAAAACATGTCAAGATGTGATTGGAATGTAGACTTTAAGCTTTAATTTAAGAGGAAT
>KV751320.1:10868484-10880539 GCA_001698575.1 Mola mola | reverse complement strand
TATGGTAAAGGCCATATTTCACAAAAATATGGTATTTACTGTTTAGGAATTACAGCCATTTTATACAGATTACCTCTATTTTCATGGGCAGAATGTCGTCTGTTCCATCGTCACTTCAAGACAATTGAAGCAGATAAAAGAACCTGGAGATGATTTCAGGTGTTGAATTGGCATTTGGCAGCTGTGTGACTGGATTTATCAATATGAAGTCCAAGGAGATATCAATGCAAGTGAAGGAGGCCATCATTATACTAAAAAAACTAAATAAAACTGTCAGAGACGTAGCAAAAGATTTAGGAGCGTCCAAATCAACAAATTGGTACAATCTTTAAAAGAAAGAATGCACTGGTGAGCTTAACAACATCAAAAGGCCTGGAAGACCATGGAAGACAGCTAAAGTGGATGATCGCAGAATCCTTTCTTTGGTGAAAAAAAAAAAAAAACCCGTTCACAACATGGAGATAAGTCAAGAAGATTCTGGTGAAGGTAAGGATATCATTGTCAGAGTCTACAATCAAGAGACCCCTTCATCAATGCAACCGTATATTCACTTTTTTAGCAGTCAGCTTCAGTGTTGTGGCTGGTCTTCAGGTAGCTTTTCCTGCTTAATCATAGCAAAGACCCCACGACTTAACAGATCCTACTACCGTAATCATGTGTACAGGTACTGTATGATTGGGTAAACAGGTGAATGATGAGGCCAAAACTGCCACCAGGACAGCGCAAGGCTGAATCAGGGAGTTTACAATATGGGAGTACCCAGGCTGTCAACAAGCTGCTTAGAAAAGATTAACTCTCACTACAAGAGGAAGCAACACGCTGAGAATAGCATCTGAACAACACACAATCCCATCAGCAATAGTCATGAAGTCTTATTTTAGAACTGTGCATTTGTGTTTATGCTAACATCTGTGAATGAGGCCATGGCTGCAGTGATTGATTGTTATCAAAATGGTTGCAGATTCTTTTTCTGGCAACTGAGGATCTTACCAAACACATCTATGTCCAAGAGCTGTAAAGCATCACTCCAAGTAAGAGCTGTCAAGTCCAAGTAACTATGTGGCCTACAGTCATCATTAATGTATCATTGAGAAACTGGACAAGGTGACAGTGCTCAGCCATTCATTGTACCTCTGGGATATCATGTCGTACATGCTGCATTCTAATATGTGGTGATTTTGTATGGCTGCTACCTTGGACGGGTCTCTCATGTGAAAGAGATTTTAATCTCAGGGGGACTTCTATGTAAAATATGTATGTGAGCAGGATGGGGTCACGCATCAGCAGTGAGAAAACGTTGTGCAGAGATGGAATATCTAATTACTCTGTGAATTAAGGATCTACTTCAGGCAAACTAGACACGACTGTCAAAAGACAAACCAAGATGGTTTCAATGAGCTTTGTTTCCTTTTTTTCTTGTTTGAAAAGAAATTGATTTAACAATGAGATTACAAGCCTGGTTAAGATCTTCTTACTTCTAGAAACAAGAGAAATATGCATTCAGAAGGTGTAAGGTTATATTTTTCGGTTTAGTGAGTGAAATAGATGTTAAAATAGCTCCTTAATTGACATATATATGACCTTATATGTTTACTTTAGAAACTTGTCTTTCACATTACAGCAGGCCTTTCCTCCGAGACAAAAGTCCTTCAAACACCGTTTTCTGTTATGTATACTTTCTGTTATGACATCAATTTCCATGTTGATACTGTGATATTTTATTCTAACATGGCAGTTCTATGCACTATTTTACAGTATGTTCGATAACAAATGGCACCTGACAGCCATGGCTTCTGCTTTCTTTATGGCTGTGACTATTTTCAGACTTTGTTGTGTCTATTATTTGTCTCTTACTTGTCATTTGGTTGGTACCAAAGCAGCATATAGTTACAGACAGACAAGGGTGAAGAGCCAGATTAAGAGGCTGGAAACAGAGTCGATAAAAACCTTTGGAGAGAGCTGAATGCATGAGAGCAACATACATCTTCTTCATGTCAACAGCCAGTCTTCACGTAACATGCTGCTCTAACCTCAAGGGAATGTTAACATTAATCCTGTTGCCAATACAGACGGCTGCAATCAATGCTGTAAATGAAGGGCGGGGGCTCAAACAGGCCCACGCCCACTGAGGAAACGAGTCATACGTTTTTAGAGACGAACACTTTTCTCACCTCATCGATGTTTTTCCGTTTTCTGTTTTTTTTAAATTCTGTTTTAGGTAAAAACATGGCAGATGGGTTTGTAACGTTCACTCCCCTCTCACGCTAATAAACAGGGTTCAGTGGGCGTCCACATCCAACAGAAACAAGTCTAAATGCACAGCAGGCGGTGCAGATTCTAGTTTTGCAAGAACTTCTAAGCTCTGATGGTGACTTTAACTAACCATTGATCATTCCTTCACTCATCAATACAAGATCTTATTGACAATTGCCACAAGCCCAATCACAACTTTATCTCACAACCTGACCTCTGCATGAGGAAACAATCAACTAAACTAGCCAGCTGTAAGTAAAGTAGTTGCAGCAACTGCAGTAAAATGTTGCCCCATCCTTTATGTAACCATCACATCCGAGTGATTTTACTACTGGTATTGATTTTACAACTATGTGAATCTTACCTTCTTTTATTCTAGTAACAATTTAAATGAAAGACTTGCTGTATTGGTGCTGTCACCTAAGTGGGATATCAAACCAACTGAATAAAAAGCAGGGTTCTACATGCTGTACATCCAGCAAAATGAACTTTATATTTTTGTGGAAAAAGAGCGCAATAACACCAACAACGCCCCTGTGGGTATTGTTGGTGAGGTTGGGTGTAACAGTGGAAGTACAATGCTAATCACATGAGTGCGTACCAAGGCCTAACAGTCCCCTTAAGTAAAAAAATCCCCTTTCAACGGCTGCTCAGCAGAATTGAACGTGTTCTTCCCTTGTCGATTTCTCATCCTCCCACCAATTTTAAGCGAAATCCGTCCAGCACTTTTTGCATGATCTTGCTAAAAAATATAACTAACAGACAGGGGTGAGAACAAAGTAATTAAGAAATAAAAAATGAACACAAAAGTCCATTCTTAAAGTTTCTGTTATCACGTCTACATCTATCATATAATAAGTCACCAACAGGCTGAAGGCGGTCCCTATGAAAATCATTATAATAAGCAGCTGGTCTCAGAGCTGCGTGGACAGAGCGCAGATCTCATAAGTGACTCTTTGCAAATAGGTGCCGATGCTTTGCTGCAGGAGATCAAACTATCTTGTGCAGGTGAAGGATATCACAAGCGAGAGATGTCAACCTACACAATGCAACACGTTTTCGACTGTGGGCGGCACATCTGATCGCAGCATGAGTGAAAGACGCGGGGTGAAGATGAGTAATGACCCCGTCAGGTTTGATACATAAACATTAAAAAGGTCATCAGCTGCTGTATGTTAGAATTGATCTGTCACTCACATGGACACAATCTCCAATACAATAGTATAAGAATATACTTACAAAGTTGCTTATAAAATAAAAGCACCCATGCAAAATGACCCATGTCAGAATTCAATTCTTTTGAAAACTGCAACAATCAATTGATTAGTTGATCACAAGAACATTTATCGACAACCATTTTAGTAATCGAATAATTAATCCAGTCTTGTTTTGAGCAAAATTATAAAACATTCCAGTTACTTAAATGTCAGGATTTACTGATTTTCTTCGTAATTTCTGGCAGCAAATAAAGATGCTTTTAGTTTTTCATTATTGGTTGAAATAAAGAAGCAATCTGAAGGCAATGAGCATTTTTAACTATTTTTGATTGATTGGATGAGTAGTCAATCATAAAAAAGTCAGGGTAAGTGGAGCAGGAAGTGGGGCTTACTCAATTTCTGTGAGCAATGGTGTTCCCTAGGTGGAATTATGTATCCGGATGACCTATGAACTGGTGTGACACAAGCTGTGTTGTTGGAAACTCTATGTAATCATCTGAAAAATGCAGATGACCTGGTAATGTTTAGTCCTTCAGCAATGGCAAAGATAATGATATTACATATAATCCATAAAACTGTAGAATAATGCAATGATAGTTAGAAGGTGGGACAGTACACCAGTCTTTCCTGTATATAAACTGTGTGATGCTCCTCTTACATCATGCCAGGAAATAAATTATCTTGGTCATTTCCTTACTGACGATTTGAGAGATGACAGAGATGTTTATTGTCGATGTTGTCTTATACAGCTGACTTGTGGTGCAGCAGTATGAAGAGAATAACAATGCATTGAGGTTGCCGCTTCAGGCTCCCAGGGGGCAAAGTGCTAGTCAGCCGTTTGCGTCCTCTGGTGTTCGTACTCTCTCTAACTCAATCTTAAAAGACATTGATGCTCTACATTGGAACTGCATCTTAAATTGAACGTTGAATTGTGGTGCTTTTCTGTGCATGTGTGTCTTTTCTTTTTCTGTTTGCTGCCATGGACCCTATGTGTGTCTGAAATAAAGGTTAATAATATAAAAGAAACATGAAAAGAAAATATTTTGGTCAAGCCCAATTACCTCAAAATTGCCCTTTTCACCACATACGAATTCATCTTATCTTACATTTATCAACTACAGGTTGATGACGCTCACCGACAGCCACCGTTCACATGTCGATATGAAGGAGACCGAGTCATCACAAGAGGAACAGCGAAGCAATCCTCGAATTGCTAGCCGGGACTCCGCCACAGGGGCCTCCCTTACAAAGAGATCCAGGATGCGACGAGGGCGCAGTGCGACACCGCAGATGAAGTGACGTGGCGGCAGAAGGGAGTGGGTATTTTGTTTAAAACAGAGCAACTATGTAGGAAACATAGTGAGACAGAATGTGAGGATACTTCCAAATCTTCTCCAAGAACAGTAACTTCCAAGAAAACTGCTGCTATCTGGAAGCGGCAAGTGTGGCGTGCAGTGGCCGTTCAAGCTGAATGGAAGAAGGAGGAACAGGTGAATAGGAGGGAG
This sequence comes from Mola mola, assembly GCA_001698575.1. Taxonomy (NCBI): domain Eukaryota; kingdom Metazoa; phylum Chordata; class Actinopteri; order Tetraodontiformes; family Molidae; genus Mola; species Mola mola. The sequence goes on along the minus strand of KV751320.1, from coordinate 10,875,564 downwards.
GAAGAGGAGGAACAGTGCTGGTTGGCTGGACAATAATCCTTCTTCAGTAGAGTAAGCCTGACTGACAGGCTGGACATTGGAGTTTCATAAAGTCACAGACAGATTTAGGCCAGTCAAGAGTGAAAACACAGAACCCGAGGTTGACCTCTGAAAGATCAGCTCTGATATCGTAGCTATTGAGGGTAAAACTTTTATAGCGTATACAGTATAGGTGAATAGTCTTCTAACAGGGCAGTATTAATGAGGCATAGGATTAGTCTTCTAGCTGTTTAAATTGTTGAAATAAAGAAAGATGGACATGAACCTACTTTCTCCTATTGCACAAAAAGGAAGTCAAAATATCCAAGGTATGAGTGCTGCCATCCTGGGCGCTGATGCCTTTGTACCGACTGGGCCGTGACACCGCTACATTGAGTTCTATCCGATTCAATCGCTTCACCTGATTTTTATGGCATGAAATAACTGATTAAGGAGGCTGAGCGTGAAATATCAGCATGATAAGAACTACTTCAAAGACCAGAAATCATCTTTGGGAAACATTTATTTGAGGTGCCCTTCAAGTTTTTATTTTGGCCAAAGTACTACCTGGTGAAACTGAGCAGCAGAGGTTCATGATTTACAGTGCAGCCCTCCACCAGAGGGCGGTAAAGATGCTTTGCCTTGACTTTTGCTCTTATATCTTTATATACAGTCTATGGTTTAAATATTGTTACCCTTCACTAGTTGGTTGAGAAATGATAGCTGGTTATTTAAGCTACTACTATTCTGTTAATGTGCAAATTGAAGTCATTTCTAGAGCTAAGTGTATGTAGCACAACAAATCAGGCAGTTGTTGGGGCAGACGTTTTGCTGTATGACTGCTAGGCTAGTAGTACAACCGAGTGTTAGACTTATAGACTTCAAATAAAGACAGACAACATGAGAGCACCCCAAAAGTGAAACCCAAGCGTCTGAATTGCACCCTGGTGGCTGGCTGCAGTACAGTTCCTAAGCCCCGTCTCCTCCATTGTTTTAAAGAGAACTTAGTCCAAAATACTCCTGAAATAAAGGTTTCCAGAAAAAAGCTTCTGTCATTTTTGTTTGTTATTGTGACGCTGGTGTAAGTTCAAGTGTTCATTTTTTTAAATCAGTTTGGTTTTAATCAATTATCGTTTAACATCATGATTGACAGCTGAGCTCTAATCACCACATGGGAGTGTGTGAGTGTATTGGTGTGAGCACAGTGCTAAGGCTCCACTTCCTGGGCAATATTGTGCAGATTCATGGCTCCATTATCATTATCATCAGTGCTCATATCTACAATATCTTAGCTTCATTTTGGTACAATGGGAGGAAGGGGCAGTGTCATCCAAGTTTCTCATCCATCTTTATTTCAATGGTTTGATTGTATGTAAATTTAGGGGCAAGGGTTATGGGTTCTCATATGCAACACTTGTGTGAGCAATGAATATTAATTTAAGATAATAGTTATACGTTGTTTTTTCATTAAACTCTTTTAAAATTACTAGCCTCAGGAGCGTTAAGGTAAGACTGCAGCACACATTTAAGTGACAAATAGATATAACTAGAACTGAAAATGTATGTCTTGATAGTCAAATGTCTCTTTACATAAAAACATTGGTTTATCCTCAGGTTGCCTTTAGATCAGGTTTCTCCTTTTTATTTTAAAGATTTTGCATGGATCTGTTTCTGACAAAACCTGCAGTGTCTACAATAGATGCTAGGACTAGTAAATGGAAGGTCGGTTCTAGACTAGTCAGCTAACTAAAGGAGAGAAACACAACTTATGCCCTAACATTAAACACCAAAAATATTTTAGAAATTGTAACAGCAATTTGAAATGGTTAATCATTTCGGTAACCTCTTAACAGTTAACCAGTGTTATTAACATAGCTTAAATAACAGGAGAGCAAACATGGGCAGCAGCAGCATCAGGATACATCAATAAACAAGCAATGGGTGAAAAAAGAGCAGCAACATCAATACCAGAGAAGAAATGTACAGCCATCAAAAGAAATTCCAAAAATCATTTATGTACATACCTCAAACAATGATTTATGGAAATAACCTTAAGGTCTGTTTTCATCTCCTGCACTGTCATACAAAGATAATTCCGGTAATCTATCTAAAGATAAGAGGATAATTTTATAAGCAATTTAATAACACTCTGCTAAAGCTATACAATTTTCTCTTATAGGAGATCATCTATTAAATTAAAAAAAAACCCAAAACAAACAGAATTACATAATGTGTGAGATTATACATTTTAAACGCATTCTTTTAAAAAATTCAATAAAATTAGGATTTTCACAAAATGGGTGATTTTGATGCCACGACAAAACCACAGCTAACATCTTCGGCAAAGATGAACTTTGTGTGTAAGACGTTTACGCTTCAGTCTCAATGTACACACGTGGACCAGTTGACAGCACATAGACTCAAACAAGAAAAAAAACAACATAAACTTGCCAAAGAGCCTCATAGTTATTTGTCTTGTGTAAAATAAACAAATTTACTATTAGCCTTAAAGCTGATGAGCACTATGTTTGCTCTGAGTCAACAACTCCTCACAGTGGAAGCTCAATGGCTTACACAATCTTCAATGGCCAATACGCACCAAACCCATCAATATAGTTCTGACAGCAGGTCAATAACCACTCTCTGATGTGTGAAATAGTGCCCTATAAATAAACGAAGCCGCTGGCATACAGATTCATTTAAATGCACACATTACAACTCAAAACTCCGAATCAAGTGCAAAACCTCCAGTCTTTCTCTTGAAAATGCCTGAGATGTAACCCAGGCAGGTCAGTACAGATACACATTCATGGCCTCTATTTTAACCGTGTGTGGAGGATAATGTCCTCAGGCCAATTACGGGAAGTCAATTTTATATATATATCGCAATCCACAGCAAAACTTATGTCTTGACACCTAGACCAGATTCTTTTATTATCACTTAATTCAGTAATGTCCAGGGCGGACATGTCGGTCTCTCTGGCCCGTTCTTGTAAAAGCGATGTCTCAGCAAGGCCTTGACAGAAATTCTTCAATTTTTCACCATTCTCTTGAAACCACGGATGAACTGATCAGAATTTGGTGGCCCGAGGTGCAATGTTGAAGTCACTATGGCCTAAAAATAAACGGTGCTGATAGAATATGTGTCAAAAACACATATTTCAGAATTTTGCAGCAACATCCTCTATAATTGAAGCATTGTAGTCCAACAAAAGCTTTGTTGATTTTGTTGATATTGAGCTTCAGGGTGATTTTCATCGCATCATGTGACCACGCTGATGTCAGCCTTACATGATTCTAGACAGACATGGCTGCAAACTGCAAACTGCAGCCTGACTTGCGCGCAAAGGTATTACAACCCCGAGGAGGTCATTCCGAGATTTTTCGTAGTTTCTTTTCTCTCCGACCACCGTAACAAACATTATTTGTAATGTACATGAGAATGGATGCTCACTTGTTCTGAAAGACAGAAGCCAATGTGTGCTGTTCTTCCTACCACACTGATGGTCATGGTGACTAATCTCTCAGCTACCTTATCAAAGTCAGTCCCTCTAATTGAATTCCCCGTGACAGACGGGCCTTGTTTCCTCCGGAGTCTATCTCAGCGGAAGATCTCCACCAAGTAAATCGCCTCTGATGAAGGAGCTAGTCGTTTGCACCAGCTGCTCTTCTCCACAATAGACACGACTGCAAGTTCTTATTGGATTAAAAAAAAAAAAAAATAAATATAAAAAAAAAGAGTCATTTTCAACCCATTTTATCACATCTAAATGGTACAATGTGAACAGCTCCTTTTATCCTTTCATTTTCTGTGGGATCAAACATAGTTTGTAGGGCAGGGACGGGCTAGCGTAGTGCAGGCTATGTTCAGCATTAGCTTCTGTACTTAAGTGAGCTGTGAACTTAATTTACCTTTTTCTTGATTGGCAGGAAATCACCCAGCATTTTGGTTCCTCTTCTCAAAATTACTCTGTTTAATTTCATGTCCACACCTTTACAAATATCCCAAACTCATTTAATTTTCCGGCTGGGATGAGCCTGACCCCGCCTCCCCTGTCACATGAGTCACACCTCTGCAGGGCTTTCTCCAGAACATCGCTTAGCAGAGGCCGCCCAACCAATCATTCCATGTACTTTAAATATGCAGCATGGATTAAATAATGTTCAGATTGTTGCCAAGACTCTCCTGATATGCAACTCTGCCTGATGGCCATGAGTGAGTGGCATGAACGAACTACTCACGTGCTGAGCTGAATCTGGCACATCCTCTCAATTTCCTGGCAATTTAGCTATTAGCAGCCTAAATTAGCCTAATGTTATCTTTTATAAGCTGTCTAAACCCTCCTCGTCTGGAGTATTTTGACATTTGTTTGTCTGAATCCCAAATTTTTCTAAGAGCCGTGAATCCTCCCTCTACCACACCTTCCTCCCACAGCTACTTAGCTTTGGGTTCGTAAAAGCAACCATTTTTTTTCGACTCCTAATTGACTGCTTTTGTGGTCCACCTGAAAAAGTTTAGGGTTTGTATTCGTGGCGGGAACATTTATTAAACCTTTTGTGTGAGGTCAGCTTTTCCAACTCTGACACCCAATATACCCCCAGGGTTTCTCCCCTCGTGTTTATTGCTTTTGTGGATGTGTCAAGCTCTTCCAGACGCTGCAATACATTGAGATAAGCAAATAAACATGACACAACCTAAGATATTTGCTTTAAGACCCCTCCAGACACGTTGGGATTACAAGCCACTAGTGCTGTCGATCTCAATTTATTTACCAATTCGAATTTCATTGCTTATCTTTTTGTAATACTCAAATGAAATTCAAATTTTTTATTCTCAAACTTTATTACTTTAAAGCCAATACTGTTGCTTTAGAGCGTCTGACTTACACACGGACAGAGATGCAGGGGGGCGGAATTCACCGTAGTTACATTGCAGCTGTGTTTTCGTCTTGCGGTGTGTTCTCCCTCCTCTTTTTGCACGTTGTAACCACCCTGAATACTGCCTACAGACTGGAGGATTCCACTAGAGGGCAAAGCGTTTTTAAAGGCTCAATGTGGGAAAATTATAGGCCGGGACGAGTATGGTGAGATTCAGGAATGGTAGCGAACGCAACGCATGAAGCTCAAAACACACATTCGAATAGTAATTTCATCATTTGAATATTAATGAGGTCTCATCAAATGACATTTGAGCCCTGAAGACACATGGTCTGAATAACTAGGGGTCTGTATTTCCACATCTTCCTATCTGCTGGCCACACAATGCAAATTAACGTTTAGGCGCGCTGAGCATAGAATGCAGTGTCCTCGAAAATGTGTTGTGAACTTTTCAAACCTCAAATCCAAACTCATCTCATAACATTCGTGTCAAGTGTTGTGAATAAAGGCAATTTCTAACAGATAGTGGTGCAAGACAATATTCAACCACAATGCAGGACAACACAGCATTACTATTTCACGTATGATGTCTTCTGTTGCGTTATACCGTAGCTGTTTATTGTATTTTTTCGCTAGATGTTACAGTTTCTTGTCATTACTTGCACACAAGATACGTTTCTACAAGCAACCAAATTTAGATGGTAGTTACTCACCAGTCTAACTGAAATGTTCAAGTTCAGCATCAAAAAGTTTACTTATTCAGGTTGTTTTCTCAGGTTAGTTCATTTCTTGAATGTTTTAAATTGAAATATTGGCTGAATCTTACAGATCACCCACCCATTGTGCCTGATAGTGCCTCTGCTACTCTGTGGAGTATTGCTCCCTGTACTTCAAGCCCCACCACCCACACCTGCAGGCTCCAATGGGGATTCCAAGGGGTTTTCTCATCACTCCCCAATATTCCTTTGGAGGCTTCTGTGGGGAGTGATGCCGTTGGGGCCTAGACGCCAAACTTCAATCAGCATTTCTGACAGCTCCATATAATTGCTACGAAGGATGGTTACAGTTGTTCAATATGCTCTATATCGCTATGTAACATGCTGGCGTTCACAAGTCTGGCCTAAGTCTTGGTTCAGAAGAACGGTAGCGGATTCAGGAGTCGTTTATACATTATGCGATTGTGTCTTTGATGCCTTTAATGTTAAATCAAAGCCATCTTCTAAGAAATAAACAGGTCACAACAGGCCCATAGAAGACAGATGAGGAAACGAAGCAATAAGAATATGATATAAATACAACTGATTATGTGCCTCAAAAGTCACCCTGTGAATTTGTAATAACACAAATGTCCCTTCTGAGTAACATGCGTGGCTTTCAATCCTCTGGCAGGGCGAGTGTATGTAGTTGCTTTATGTTCTCCTCAGCTGAGCAGATCCTGCTGTCGTCGCTTGGGACCCGCCATCCGCAGCACTGCCACACTTTGTCACACAACGTCGACTTCAGAATTACATATAACTTATAAAATAGAGCAAGCACGAGCACCGAACTGCTGGCGCGGATGACCTGGTCTTGCAACAGCCAAACAAATCATGTGACCCCCCAATATGACGCAGTTCCCAAATTGCACCGCAGCGTGAGGCCTCGCATGCAAGCCCTATTGGACAAGGAATGGCTTCCAAACTATTTGTGATGTCACAAATCATGCTTGTAGGCCCACTTTTCAAAAAACAGATTTTTAATGTCCACAAATAAAATTCACTGTACCTTCAGCAATGAATCTGAGAACAGCCGTATATTGTCGGACTCGCCGCACGTATGTCATCTTACACAGCGGAGCTCAAACGCTCAACTGGAGGAGTAAGAAGAAAAGCACTGTTTGGACCGGGGAGGGGGGCTTTAAAGCAATACAAATGACCTTTACCCTGTGCAAACAGCAACACATAAAGCCAAAATGTTCTTCTGTTACTCAAATTATTCAATTATATTTGCACTAACACGAGTAATGAGGAAACGGCTGGGGCTTCAACGCTTATCAGAGATCAAGTCATTTACCGTTAACCATTTAGCCATGGTCGCACAAGAAATTGATCAGATCAACCAATGACTTTTTAAAACTACATTTAGGTTTTTTTCTTCTTTTTTTGCTGCACAGAAAATCCACGTGATCTCTTTAAGTCCTTTTGA
>KV751320.1:10851462-10868397 GCA_001698575.1 Mola mola | reverse complement strand
GTCCATTTTCACTGTATCATTGTCATTTATTGAAATAAAACAGCCTCAGCCTCTCGGCATTTATATATTGTTTTGTTTCTGTTTCTTTGGTTTGTTTTTTTACATTGACTTAGGTTTTTATTGGATTATCCTGTAATAAATCCATGTATAAAGTCGTTGTGCGTGTCAGCCTGCCGCACTCTGCAACCAAACTTTACCATAAAGTCTCCTGGGACCATTTCATCGGCTAACAGGTCGGCGTCTCCGCCGCAGAGTTGAGCCCCCTTCAGCTTGCAGTCCACCCGAGAGGAGAAGAGCAGGTCGGGCTGGGAGGAGGAGATCACCCGGTCCAGAACGACGGTTTCCTTCCGCTTCATCTTCCTGAACATCCACCCGCCGCGCTCTTTCCGCTCGTCGGGGTCTCTGGAGCCCAGTTTGGGGCTGAGCAGCGGCTTGGCTCGGGCTTGGAACTGTTTCCACATCGTGTTGTGCTGGGACGAGCAGCCGTCATCGTCGCGGCGGCCCCGCTCCATCCCCGCCTCTGCGCCGAGCTCGGAGCCGAGCTCGGAGCCCCGTGACACACCGTCGGACCGAGCTGCGACACACTTCCGCAACTCATAAACATATAAAAACAGCAGAAAACACGAGAGGCGTCAGCGCTGCTGGCGGCCAGGGTCGTCCGGCCCCCTTCTCACGTTTCCCGCACCGGGCGGCGACAGCGAGGGACCCGCCTCGCCGCTTTCTGAGCCCCGAGGAGGGATGTGGCTTCCCCGCCCCTCCGAACAAACTCCAGAGGTCTGCAAAAACGGGAGATTTATTTCAAAACTTAAGTGCCGATGTTTCCTCCACAGTCGCAGTGGCGTGCGCGTGTGGGAGGGAGCTGCCCCTGCTTGATGCCACGGAAGATGCTCCACATGCCACGGAACATGCTCCGTATGCCACGGAAGATGCCACAGGCTGACCTCCCAACCTCCAAATGGTTCAGTGTTAAAGGAGAACCCTGGTACTATTAATTTCACAAATTACATCTTTTTGCTTGAAAATTATTTCGATGACTATTGAGGCAAGTCAATGTTTATGAAAGACAAACACGTTCGTATAGCCGTATTTCAAATTAAAGTCTAATTAATTTGTAGATTACTGCGGCTTGGAGGAAATACCGTGGTTTGGAACAAAACTACATGAACCTGTTTGTCTTTTACGGATTGGAAAACTAGTGTCCTGTCATCATTTGACAGTTGTTTGGGCTGCACAGTCAGGAAAAGGGAGTAGACAAATGTAGGACAAAAACTCATTAGTTTTAAACTCTTGAGTCAAAAGCATGCGGCAGCGACCGAACTCCATACTGGCGTAATTCTCCAAAAAAGATCTACTTTGAGAAATTTTCTGAAATCGGGCGCAGGTTGAAAAACACCGGAGTTCTCCTTTAATTCAGTTGGTATTACAGAGGCGCAGTAGTTACATCTAGGTGTTAAAATCTGCATAAAACAGCAGCCGTAACCAACTTCTTCACCACAGGTGCATCATGGGTTCCTGTGCATTGGTGAGCCACCAGGTGCCCTTTTGATATTTTTGCCAGGGAGAGAGAAATGCATGTACGTACACATTTCCCCAGACTCCATCACACCAAAGTGCTAGTCCATATTATTTTTGTGAAAAATTCCAAACTAATGAGCCGATCACGGCTACTTTGTGTTTCGTGTCATGTAGCCAGTGTTAGCACTCTACTCTGGGATGGCGTCCAGAAAGAGCTGAAAAACAGACAGGGGTCACTGACACGCCCTGAGTCCCGGATGGTCGGCTCCCTTGTCTCCTCCGTCCTTCTGTCTGTGAAGCGGAAATGGATATTTCAGTCATCTTGAAGGATTGTTCAGTTTTGCTGGAAGAATTGACTCATGAAGTTTACTAATTGGATCATGTCATGGTGGCAGAACTGTGTGGATTTATTTCTTTTTGTATTGTATAATGAGATTTTGCCCCAATACGATATGAATTACACGACAGTGGAGATCACAGATCATAAAAGACAGAAACGAATGCTGCCGTTTTATAATACCAACTCTGAATCGAGGATGTACTATTTTGTTAAGGCTCCTCCTCCACTGGCACTGCAGGCGGGAAGGACTTAGACATGAGGAAAAAGAGCGAGGAAAGGTATCAAGGTTGTGCAAACTAAGAAATGAGATGAGGCGAGGGAGAAACAAGGAGGCAGGATTTTTTCACATCTTCCAAACGGACAGTGGAAAGACAAGCCAAGGTGGTCAGGGTGAGGTTCACTCAGTCTGTATCTCCCTGGAAGGAAGTGTGTTTCTATGAGTTAGGAAAAAAAAAATTAATCTGGTCTTAGTTCAGTTGTATGGTGTGATATTCTCATGTTAAGTGAAGAAGAAATGTGTAAATGTGTTTCCTTTTCTGAGTTTGTTTATTTCTTAAACTAAATCATAAGCGAGCTACCAAAGTCATCTCACTGCTTGTGCAACATCACGTCTTGGAACGGCCAAAGTAGCTTTACAAAACACGACGGCCAGCTGGTTAAAATGCCAACTTAAGCAGGTATATCTACAGCACTTCATATCCTCTTGATAATATTAATATTTTATGATATTTTAAACTGAACTTCCGTCTGCATCGTACAACTGCAACTTTAAAAAATAGAAACATTTGTTAGTAGTATTGGTAAACAGTAAATTAACAGGAAGACAAATATGTCGAGTAAATATTGTGTTTTATGACACATACTGCCCCCAAGTGGCCAAAAAGTGTCTTCCAGTTGTCTGTTTTTTTCCTTACAACAAAATTTGCATATGATTGAAACTTTCCACAAGTTAAATGTGATTGTAGCTGTAAGGGGTTTCAATACAACTCTCAAGTGGTCTGACAAATTTTTTTGACTGTTGAATTATCTCAAATATTGTATTAATTCATAACTCATGATTCATAAACAAATATTCATCAGATAGATAATTACACACAAAGTTTCTTAAAAGTCTATGCAATGGAGAGAGAGAGAGAGTCACTTTTGTGATGAAACATTTTATTTAATTTTTGAACCATATGTTACGTTTCCGGGTCTTCGTGCATAACACGGTGTAACACTGTTATTGAAAACTACGAGACAAACAAAATTTGTTGTTACCTTTACTGTTGTAATCCAGTGGTCGAGTTTATGTGATATGCAGGTACTGGCTTAAAAATGTGCAAAGGATACGTAACAATATGGTTTCGTGACGGGGCTCAACTTGCACATCAGCAGTTTGTTTTTGCAAATAACAGGTAAAGAGATCTGGCAGAAACCAAATATAATAAAATACATCCTAGGTGTGTCTGTAGGTAAGTTTTATCCTCTTACACAATGTGTACGCCATGTGGCGTAGTGCTCAGAGTGTGCATAAACCATCAGCTACTTTCTAATCCGGTGTCGCCTCACAACACACAAATGAGAACTACTTGTCTCGTTTAGTATTTCAAGTATAAAACACACTGGAAATCTACTCAGATCTAAAGGTAACAAAGTGCAATCTACTGCTGCCTAATGCCTAACTACAGTCACTTGGCTAATAACTTCATTAAAAAAGTTTATGAAAGGTTCAGTAATGCCAAAAAAACATTAGTACATCTCCCAGCATGCTGCCAACCATCTCCTCTTCCGTGTATGTTGCTTGGTCACATGTTTGGAAATCATCCCATTTCATCCTTAAAGAGGTGCATTTTGGCGGAGGTTTTAAATCTGTGTGGGACGTTAAGTGCTCAGCCGTCACAGGTCCTGTTCATGCATCTGCTGCTGCATCTTCTGAAGCATCTGCTGCATCCTCCTCAGCTGTGGCGGCAGAGCAGATAGTGACAAGACAGAGAGGCGAGAACAAGTGGGGGGGATTAGAAGCAGCTTATGTAATGGAGCACAACGTGTAGGTTACGTAAAACCTACTGCAGTATATTATTCAGGTTTATTCAGGAGTCAGGCCTTTTTTTCTCCTCTCACACTCACTTCCTCGTCTTTCAGTTTGATGAGTTTCTCTGTCTTCGCATCAGGCGTGGATAGCGAAAGGAAAGGGGTGGGGCTCTCAACCCGCTTATCTGCGTTCATCTTACTGCAAGAGAAACAATAAACAGGAAGGCTTACAACAAGGAAGCCAGTGGGTCCTCACTTCACTGAGGAAATCAGCTTGCAGAGACTTAATTTATGCATTTTGCTTTTTTTCAGCTGTGACAAACATAGCCTCTCTGGAAAACTATTTTACAGCGACCGTGTGTGGGATTCTGTGATTCTATACACACTGCTTATGAATTATTCTGATTGTGTCTGCAGCAAAATGAGAGGATCAGTTTTTCTCCTCAATGTGGGCCATTCATCTCCGTGTCCCCGGTGCATTTTCTGACCCTACCACTTATGATGGGAGCGCAAGTCAGAAATGTGCAATCTCCAGCTGATGGTTGTAAGTTCACTGTCGTTTAGTGATGGTCTGAGGTCGTTTTTATCAAGGTATCAGCTCCTAAATGTTCCTGTGTGCTCCCCTGTTCGCCTCTGTCTGAGTCTGTGGTCTGCGCTGCTGAGCAGGTTGTGTACAGTGAGCTTTGGCAGCTTTTTCGCTAAATCGGTCACTGTGAGGGCAGAACAGTCAAGCTGTGGCTGGAGAGACACACGCTGAGCTCACCCAGACTCACCGAAATATTTCTCTGCAGGTTCATCACGACCAGAGACACCTTTAGCATTTGGTTATTTTACAGAATGAGAAAGTTAAGAGGATCCCCTGAAAAATCCACATTTGAACCTTTCTTTCTCCTCTGCTGTGGGCAGAACAATTAATTCAACGGTTGCACGTTTGCAGTTGGTCCAAAACGCCATGGCAAGACTTCTTTCAAACACTAGAAGTTAAGAACACATGGCCCTGGTTTTGGCAGTATTACATTGGCTTCCAGTCCAATTTAGAATAATTTTTTTGAAAAATTATTCATCTCTCCACTGACTTACTCAGCCTTGCTGTGTATTTCTGAACTTTTAATGCCAAATTCTGCTTTCAGAACCTTCATGTCATAATTTCTAATGTGGTTGATGGTTCCATGTTCCATATTGAAAACAAAGGGGGTAATGCTTTTACTGTCTTGGCCCCAAAGCTGTGGAACAATCTGGCCCTTAATCAGTTCATTTTAAAACGCTTTTCCAAGAAGCCTTTCGGTTCTGCCAACTCTTTTATGTTTCACTTTTATCCATCTACAACTTCATATCTGTTATTGTAAATGATGATGGCATTCATCTTGTAATTCCAAGCTTTATTTTCTTATTTTCTTTAATTGTCCAGGTTCATTTTTAAGCTTATTGTGTATCGGCTGGTATTGTTCTTTATGAAGCACCTTGCAACTCTGCTTTTGAAAGGTTCATATTATTATTATCATCAATACAAATTAGGCTAAAATCTCTCTCTGGTGACCTCTTGCTTTTTGACTGTGCAGCACTATACTGCACATATTGTTAAAATGTTGTATTCACAGGTATTTATGTGCAATAGGGGTTTGAAATCGTGAGGATGTCTTTCTGAACGCTGGTTTTGGCTGTACGCGATCCACTGCGCTCCAACACTCCAAAACAGCCTGCCAGAGGATCTGTGAGGGGCGGCAAAAGTTCATCCCTTTAAAAGTTAACTGAAGACTTAATTAATGGGTTTGAAAATTAAAATTTTAAGCATGCTTTTTTTCCAACTTTAGCTTTTTATCTTTATATAAACTACACATATTCAATTGCTACTTTTCCAATACTTTGGCCTTTTTGGTAAATAGTTTTAGCTACCCATGTTTTATTCTTATTTGTTTGCATTGCTCTCTGAATCTCTAAATCTTTGTTTTTTATTTGTTTGATGAAGCCCTTTGAATTGCATTTTGATTTGTATGAAATATGCTATATAACTAAAGTTTGACTGACTGACTGGTGGAGTGTGATACCTGTACACCTAAACAACTACTCTAGTTTCACTTGTGTGTATTCAGGTAAGTCCGTTGATTCTGACTGTGCTGAGCACACATCCAACTGTTATCACGCACGCACAAACACACACAGAGACACACACACACCTGGTCATGGTCTGGATGCACTGTGCCCTGTAGTTCTCATAGTGCAACTCGCTGGTGATGTCCTTCAGGTCGTGCATGTGTGTCCTTATCAGGATGGTCCTCAGCTTGACAAAGTCGCAGTGGGATGGGTTTTCTACTGCGCACAGGAAACGATTCATAACAGGGTAATTACCGTTGTCATAGTAACCACTGTCTCATAATAGCCTCGGGAAGTAGTTATGGACAGCTATGGAGTGTTTCTTACCCTCCACGACGCCCCATGGGTAGAGCCTCCCCCTCACTCTCTGACCCCTGGCCTCCACCACAGTGTTGCTGCCGATCACTGCAAACGGAGTGCTCTCCTGCATCAGCAGACACCCGTGGGAGAGGAGGTGTTCAGGCACTTTACTTCAAACTGCAATCGCTCAAAAACATTCCATTCAAGTCCTCCTTTCCTCATTTTGCTCTCGTAAGTATGTTACTCGCTAAATTATTCGTTATTAGCAAAATGCCCTGCTAACATTATGCCCAAAAATAAATAGTCCACATCACAGCTGAGGACACTTTTGCCTTCATTCTGCAGTCAACCAATGACATTCTCAAAAAAATCAGTTAAGACCGGCATGATTTGTGCGTAAAAAAGCTAAGGAACCAATCCTGATGAGCTGTGGGGGTGGGGCCTAATGTTGTAGAAGTTCATTTTTCATACAAAGAATTTCTTGTTTTCTTGAAACAAAAGGGGAATAAATAACAAAATTGAACTGTCATTATTAGTTATTGGCCATAATTGTTATTTTACTGAAATATTGGCATCTGTATCGGTCCAGAATTTCTATATTGGTGCATCCTTGAATGCTACACTCATCAGTTACTCACAAACTACACGTGGTGGGCTTCAAAGTCCAAAAACTAGGCAATACTAAGTTTTCTGTTATAACAGATACGAAATGAATATCTCTCATATATACAGTGAAGTAAAAAGTATAAAGCAGCAGAAAGGTACAGCCTAAGTTGTCCTTAAGTACAGTACTTAAAAAAAACACCAAGAATGAATGATTAAAAAATAAAGATCTGTGTGATTTGGACCCGTCAGGCTGGAATTCAGCTCACCTTCAGCTCTCTGTCTTGCCGTTTGAGCTCCTCTTCCTCATCAGAGTCACAATCAGGGAACTGGTAAATCTTTATCCCATATTTATCGATCTCTTCCCGCAGCTAAAAGTAGGATACGCAGAGAAGAGGTGTCAGTGATAACGGCAGAAACACATGGTAGCAGGAAGCCACTGCTGTCCGACACGTTCACCTCCAAAATGACATAAAACTCAACCCAAATTATTAATAGTTTCAATCTTTTTTTTCCCTGTACATTCCAGCTGTTGTGCTTTTATCAAATATCAGCAGCTGACTTGTTTGGTTGTGTAAGTCAGACTTTATTTCTTGCCAGTATATTCAAATGAACATTACTAATAGATAAAAGCAATTTTCGTACTACAAAAAAAACTATTTTTTTAGAATGTAAAAAGAACATTAAAAAGTGTAATTTATACATGTTCTAACAAATTATTAACGTTTTTCTACATTATAGAACTAATAAATTGGTTAGCCTAGCTTAGCATGAAGTCGTCCTCTCTGTTGAACGCCAAACACAAACACATTATACATAATCTCATCTGCCTAAAAATCAAATACTGTTTTTTTTTTTTTTACCTCAAAATGCTGAGCTGTTTTGAAAGAAGAAAAGGAGGAAAGGAGGAGGAAATTCGAATAATTAGATTAAATTCAATCTAATTAAATTCCACTTTAAGCTAATGCAAAGAAATAAATTAAATCAACAGCTGAAACAGTTACCTAAAATAATGGGTGAACAGTTGGGAAAAGATACACTTCCTTTATATCAATAGACGGTATTTTTTCCACATGCATGCAGAGAAGACTCTGTGGGTTTAACTGCAGACACACAGCCCAAGTAGCTGGTTGTGTACAAATAAAGCTGTGAGATTGCCAAAAGAGACTCTACATGACACCCTCTACGCTGAACAGAGCCGTCAGATCTGGTGCTGGGATTATTTATGTCAGCTGGGTGTCACTGCATGTTTCCTGTGTGGCATCTTACCCGCTCTTTGAGCTTTTTTAACTCGGTGGGAGTGAGGCAGTCGGCCTTAGCAACCAGCGGAACAACATTAACTTTATCCTGCAGGGCCTTCATGAACTCTATATCCACTGGACGAAGCCTGCAGGAGCACATTAGTTTGGCCATTCAACACACGCATGTTCATAAATGCCAGAGTGTGCACGAGGTGTGATGAGCGTGCGCGTCACCCGTGTCCGAACGGAGGGATGAAGTAGAGGCAGCAGTGCACCCTGTGGTCCTGGATGTTCTTCCTGTTGAGGCCGCTCTCGTCTCTGAAGTACTGTTCCATCTGCTGCTCGATGTAGCCTGTGACTGCCCTCCAGCTGCAAAACAGAGGCACAAGTCACCACAAACCCGCCTGACTTTTAAAAGAGCTCTTCAGCATTTAAGAAGTGTGGCAACTTGCTCTCCTGCTGCGAGCGAGGCGGGAAGATTGATCAAAACCAGCGCAGGAAAGTAACAAAGTTTATTTCTATATCACAGGGCTGTTTTCTTCACTTTATCTGTCTGCTTTACTCTGAACTTACAGGGTTTTATTACACATGCAAAACGTCAATATTAAATACCCATCAGAATTTAAGTTTTACATTTTGCTGACAGTACTTACAGTAAGTGACATTGCAGCTAGAGCTGCAACGATTATTCTAACAAATGAAAGAAAACCACCTACCACTGTTTTGGTAATCAAACTACCGTTTCAGTCTTGTTTCCATCAAAATTATTACAAATTTGTTAGTTTCAGCTTCTTAAATTTCAGGATTTGCTTTTGCTTTTTGATTTTAGTTTTTTTAACTATTGGTTGGAGTAAAGAAGCGATCTGAAGCTGAAAAAAAAAGTTTGAGCAACTTTCACTATTTTCTGACAATTAAAAGAGTAAATGATTCATCATGAAAACAATCAGCTAATTAACTGAAGATAAAAACAGTTACGAGTTTCAGCTCTAATTGCAATGCAGGACTTGTGTTAGGTAATCCGTGTTTGTTTCTTTTAAGGTAGTAAAGGAACTAAACTGTCATTTTCTTGTCAGACAGCGTTCCACTGCTTAATTTCTAACGAATAATGCGTGAATAGTTAGCACTCAGCTCCATGTGGCCATAGACGAGCCAGCTGTTTCCGCCGTGCTTTCCGGTCTGTATGCTAAGCTAGGCTGAACAACTCCTGGAACGTACAGGCAGGAGAGTGAATCTCTTTAATACTCATCAGTGATGGTGTTTATTGGATGATTTACATTACTCACTACTAAATTCTGAAAAGTTAAGCATAATTACTGCTGATGTACAGCGTGAATGAAAGTGGTAATGCTGCTCTCATACAGCGGGCGATGCATTGCTAAAGTGTGCACATTCCATACACAACAGCAGATTAGCAACTACATTTCATGCAGCTTTGGATTCTATCGATGTGATAAAGAAAAAAAACAACATTACACTGAGTTAGAACCACACACTGAGTCAACAGCACAACTGTCTGCGCATTCTGCCTTTCAGGTGTCTGTTTTTTGACTTTACAAACAATAGGAGCTGCTGGTACACTATTCTCATTTCCTCAAATAGCCTTGACGCACAAATTTATCAAGGCTGAACTCTGTTGCAGAACGTCTGCAGTCCTTCTTATTTATTTAATTTATTATGCATTGAAA
Source organism: Mola mola (assembly GCA_001698575.1). Lineage (NCBI taxonomy): Eukaryota > Metazoa > Chordata > Actinopteri > Tetraodontiformes > Molidae > Mola > Mola mola. The sequence continues at coordinate 10,858,609 of KV751320.1, read as the reverse complement.
CGTGTTAAAAAAGTTCAGTGAAATGACTAATACACGGCACAGGAATGCTTCACAAATGGGAATAGCAACCTAGAGCAATAACAGATCAATACAAGAGGGGCAGTGAGAGTGTGTGAAATGTAATTAATGTCCCAGGTTGAATTAATAGTGCGGTGCCAGAAAAAGGAAACAACAGGCTGAGCAGACAGGGGGAAAAATAAAAAGCCTGTGATTCACCAAGAATCACAGCTGAATAATCAGATATGAGAAGAGAGCTAAAATCCAGGTTATGCTAAAGGTGCAAACTCTGGTGATTAAAGTTAAAGCACAGTGGTGCAGTGGTTAGCGCTGTCGCCTCACAGCAAGAAGGTCCTGGGTTCGATTCCTGGGTCAGGACGTTTCTGTGGAGTTTGCATGTTCTGCGTGGGTTCCCTCCGGGTTCTCCGGCTTCCTCCCACAGTCCAAAAACATGCAAACTGGGGTCGCTCTAAATTTCCCGTAGGTGTGGATGGTTGTTTGTCTCTATATGTCATCCCTGCGATAAACTGACGACTTGGCCAGGGTGTCCCCCGCCTTCACCCGAAGATGCTGAGATAGACACATCTGTGTGTCACCATTAAAGTACAGTCTGGTACAGAAGTATTTGGACAATGACACAGTTTTTCTCATTTTGCCTTTATACACCACCACAATGGATTTGAAATAAAACAATAAAGATGTGATAGAAGTGCAGACTTTCCGTTTTAACTTAATTATTAAACGAACTAATTTAACATTTAATTAAATTCAATAGAATTTTTGAACTAGTGAGATGGGGGCACTCTGCATACAATGGCTGTAATTAACAAAACGATAAATGCCATATTTTTGTGAAACCTTAAATTAAAGCTGAAAGTCTGCACATTGATCACATCTTGATTGTTTTATTTCAGATCCATTGTGGTGGTGTACAGAGGCAAAATGATAAAAAAAACAGTGTCATTGTCCAAATACTTCTGGACCTAACTGTTTATGATCTCTTCGTGGATTTGTATTTGTTGTACTAATTAAGAAATGGTCGAACATATTTATTCTTCTTACATATAGCGCCATCTGGTGGCCGATCCTGGTGTCAGGAAATGCTGACTGACCAATCAGATCCTCTGATCAAGGTCCATTCAAAGGGGTCCTTTTTTCTCTTTCTGATATATGGCGAGACATTTAGCTTAAACTTTCACATGAGACTTTCCTGAGCATGAAACTCTTTATTTATGTGGTATCTCCAAAAATAAATAGTCTGAGTATGAACCAGTGAGGTTGGAGGTCAATGTGAGATTAAATGCTGTCCAGCTGGTGTTTTGAAGCAGAGCAGGAGTTTCTTTGATGTTCTGTTTAAACAGAAGAGCTTATTATTTCACATACATGGGTGAAAATACAGATAGAGGAAGCCAGTAGGAGAAGTTCCGCTACATTAAGTGGTATGTGGGGGAAGAAAATCGCTGAATCACTGAAACTGTAGACAGCTTCCTCTATCTAACCGTATTTCCCACATGAGCATTCAAAGCTTCTTGAATTACCCAGATGTTACAGTGAGAAGTGAACACTCACCACTCCGTGTTGTTGACAGCATCCCCGAAACCAGGGGTGTCCACGATGGTCAGCTTCAGCTTCACCCCCTTCTCCTCGATGTCCACCGTGTGCTTGGTGATCTCCACCGTCTGGCTGATGCGCTCTGTGGCTCCGAAACACAAGCAGATTCTTAATCAGCAGGTTTGAGCTGTGAGCAGGGACACGACTCTGGCGCTGTTCTGTCAGCTGGCGGTGACTCACCCTCGGCATTGAGCAGCTTTCTGTCTTTATGCAGATCAGTGAGGAACAGGCTGTTCACCAGCGTGGATTTACCAAGACCGGACTCACCTGTGACACACACACACACACACACCAAACACGATTCGTGGCTTTAATTATTGTTCAAATCCTGGCTTGGTTATGGTTAAAACGGCACAATGTCTTTTGAAAAACTCTCAATAAAATGAAAAAGTACACAGCATCCTAGGCACAGCTTGCACCATGGATTTACCCTCTTGGTGAAAACATGGCAAAAGGCAGAGATTTTTCAGCCAGGAGGACCAAATCCAAAATTCGGCTATATTTTGGATTTTACAACCGTGCCCACGGAGTATTGATGGGGCTGCTGTAGCTTTGGATAAGAGACACAACGTGGCGAGACATTTTTGTACATGCCAACCAAAGGTTTAACATCAGCTACCCACCAGGCAGCACATCAAGAACAGAAAAAGCTCATGAGTTCAAAGAAGCTTTGGGGAAAGTAATTTTTCACAAAGCCCTTGAAACAGTCAGCACAACCAAATGGTTATTTATGGCTGCGTGTTACCCAGCTAAAAACAAGAAGCTGTATTCGGATGGCGAGGTCGTGAAAGGAGGGACGTCCATAGTAGACTTGTTCAGAGACCATGAACATGGCAATCACGTTAGCTAGAAGCGTGTCAGCGATGTCCACCAACTAAACCGAACAAGCTCACCGTCACCTGAGCACATGCAAGCACTTCAGTACCCAGAGTGGCGAGTCCATGGTGCTCAGTGAGTTCACCATAAGAGAAGAAATTCTGACATTACTGCTCCTGAAAGACCACAAAAAAAAGGCTAATGGCTGTTGACATCTACGATGCCATGAAACAGTACTTCACCCCAAAAAAATATGGTTGGAGAAGTTGGAGATGGAGCCCCTGAGACGACTGGCCCGACATTCGGGTTATCATCCATCAGCAGATGATGATGCAGCGAAACGCGAGGTGATGATCGTCCCTTTGCATTTCGTTTGGAATTAAAACCAGTATTGAGTTTTGATGCTGGAACTATTTATCTTGAAAAGGCTGTACGATGACATAGTGACAGCACTTTTTGTCACCATTAGCTACACATGTCAATTTACACGGAGTAGATATTTACATTGAAATGTGTATTTTTGACTCAAAAACTGAGAAGATCCTATATAAAAGAGTGTTTGTACAGGCTGTGTTAGCCGACCCTCCCAGACACGACCAGTAATTGGCTGAAAGGACACTGTTTTCTGAAGTGTTCTGATGTTTTTGCAAGACAAACAGATTTGAGTAGGCTGTTCCCGTTCTGTGCCAGTCTGCTAAATAATCAGACATTATTGGTTTGCACTGTTGCATTCTGTAGGATTTTCGAGGTAAACCCCCCCCAGCGTCTAAACTCAACGTGGAAATCAATTACCGCCTGGCTTTTATATGCCTCCACACAACATACAAAGGGGACATTGGAGGGTCACGAAGATGGACCAGGGTGGTGGATGTAATAGTGTGGTTGGTAAAAATCCCATTTTTATTCAAAGGTGTAGGTCCATGTTTTGTAATAAACTGGGGATTATCGAAGTAGTTAAATATATTGGGGTCAAATTGCTGTATGAAACAGTCACAGGTAAATAAGGATTTATGGCTTGTCTTTAAATGGAGGAGCTGGAATACAAGTGAAGATTAAAGTAACATCTATGATGGATTGAGTGACCTGGAAAATCTAATCAGCTCATCCTTGAGTGAGACAAAACATTTCCTCAAAATGTGTTGCAAAATGTCATAAATTCTTTGCTAATGACTAATGAATAAATTATAAACATCCTTTAAATAAAGGTTTTCAGTCAGAGTGCAATACAAAAATGTGGCGTGGTAAATCTTCATGCATTTTTTTCAAAGCTATCCACACTGGGTCCAATGCCAATTATCCACAGTGCTAGTTTCCATTTTAATTCTTAACATTTGGGTGAGAGAAGAAAAGTATTAATGCCAGCATGTTTGTGGGGATATTCCTATATACAATTTACAATTAGATTTGGTCTTAAGCTCAAATCAGCTACAGCTTCATGGTAGCTGAGGTTCTTGGTGTTGATGATCCAATTAAGTCCTTGAATTTATTATTTAGTGGCTCAGTGAGGTGTTTATCAGACAAAAGTGGTGGTAACATATGGTTCTGCAAGTGAAAACAGGCCGACATCACTGTCTATACAAATGTTTAGCAGAAAACGATACTCAACAATCAGGTATGCTACCTGTTATTCAACACCATTAATACTGTCAGCGTGCTGTACTGCAGCAACCGTTTCTCACCTGCCACCATGAGGGTGAAGTCAAATCCTTTTTTCACCGACTTCCTGTGCAACTGGTTGGGCAGCGTCGCAAAACCAACATAATCTTTCTCCTGGAAACAATTACACACACAAAATTAATTAGTTGTTGTATTAGTGTGTTTTAAGGCTGGACAGTGAACTGATATCAACAGAGAGGTGTCAGTGTCAGCCATTCGAAAGGGCAACGCAGGTAAGTGCCTCTCCATACTAGCTACTACTTCCTGTTAGATGCGATTTTTTTTTTTTAATGATTATTTAAATTTTAGTTTTCTTTATTTTAATTATATTTTTCCATACTTGATTTTTTTTTTTTTTAAACTATGCCCGTCTCTGACAGGAAAATCAAATGGATCAAACATACACTGAATCATCCTTAGCTGACTTATCTGCTGCATTTTAGAATTAGGTGAAATAGCAAACCTAATGAGAAAAAGATTTAGAAATTTTAATTTTCTGAAAATAAACTACCTAACCTGGCTTCAGTTTTAACCATAAACTGAACTGTACATAAAGACAAACAACGTCTGAACTCCCCAAAGTGACGACAAGGCATCTCGAGCGCCCTCTGCTGGCTGGCTGCAGTATAGGTCCTATGTTCTGCCGCTTTTACAATTTTAAGAAGGTCTTGGGTTAAACTAAAAACTCAAAGTACTCAAATAAATTGGACAATGTTTTTTCTGTCATTATTTTTCTGATCAGCTCGGTTTTAATTAGATATTTGATGCTGCGAATGATGTCAGCGGCTCAAGATGGCAGTGACCATATCCTGAATATTTTAGCTTAATTTTATACATTAGAGGAAGTGGCGATGCAGTGTCCATCTTTCTTTTCAATGCTTTTAGGAAATGCTAGCAAAGGCAATTTTAAAAGCTAGCTCCTGGATGCTGCTAAGACAGCAGACGTATACATTCTGTGTTTTTTTAATTTTATTGTTTTAACTGCAAATTAAGCTTTTTAAATAGAAATTACAATTTATACATAACGTCAAAAATCCAAATACAAGGTCTAACAATTTTGACAAACTATGCAGTTACCCCTAACAGGATAATGGGTAGAAAATGGATGGATGGATGGATGGATGGATGGATATGCAGTTATATGTGCTGAATGCGAATGGCTGGCCCCTGATCTGGGTCAGATCGTCCCTCCTGGCTCGGAGCGGTGGCGTGGTGGTAGTTAGTGGGACATTTCCATGATTCCTTTCATCTTTCATGGAAGTAGCAGAGAAAAGAGTGTCACGGAGAGTGAGAGCATACCCTGAGGTTCCCCCGAGTATTCACAATACAGTGTGGCAGGAGGGGCTGGAGAGCTACAGTGTCACCAGGAGGGACAGGATGAAACAAGTGGACTAAAAAAAAGCACAGTTCCTCCCATCAGGCATTAGATTTTAATATCAAATCTGATGGAATGCATTAGCTTGACTGCTCTGGGACTGTCTGAGCTGTTCACATGCAGGTGTGGGGGTGTTATTTCTTTTTTTGGGGGGAGCTTTATATTGCTTCCATATTGACATTTTGTCTGTGGATGCGTTTGCAAGGTCACTCCCACACACGAAGCACAGAACCATGCAGATCCACCGCGCTGCGTCTGCTTCCACAGCTCTGACTCAGCTTCTGCGCTGCTCTACAAGACGACACCAAAGGACATAGGGGGGATGTATAGCTCAAAATATAGTAAAAGCAGGGAGGAGAAGCTGTATGTTAACATATATCTACTCTCAAACGTACCCTGATTCTTCACCAAAGATTTTAAATCATTTTTAGCTTGCTTTTGGTCAAGAGGATCCAGCCATCGCTGTTGTTTTGAATCATTTTTAACTCTTAACCCCCCAAAATTAAGACGTATATCTATCTCTAATAGGAGTGACCTAAAATATAGTTCTGCAGATTTTGTATCCTTCGTGATTAAAGACTGATATTATCCTACTGCACTGCATGCAAACAATTACTGGATTTAAAGTGATCATGTACTTGAATGTGCTTTCTTTTGGTATGTACATTTTCAAAAACAGAGGTGTCAATTTCTGTATAGAATTTACGATCACATATGAGGAAAAATGGCAGGTATAACTAATTGTTTTTGCATGAAGAAGTGTTGAACAGATTAACCAATTATCAAATTAAGTGCAAATAATACCTGGACTAAATTATGGTTTATTTGACTCATTGCCTCAGCTCACGTTTCCAGATGTGCACGCAGCTGCCATAGAAGCTTAACAAACCGAAATAATATGAGATGATATGTAAACATTGGCGATGAAGACAACAGAGGGGAAGCCTCATGTAAACTGCCTCAAAAAAAAAAAGGCTGGGTCATGCAGGCGGGACACATCTGGAGGCTTTTATTTTGTAAAAATCAGCAGTAGCAAGGACCAGCATCTCATTTCTCCTCTTACCACTGCATCCTCTGTGACAGGAAGCCAAATTCCAGCAGACGCGTTCCAGGTGGGTCAGATTCCATCCAGCCGCCGTGTCCAGGGCAGGAGAGGGGATTAAAACATGTGGATTTGTGCAGAAATGTCAGCTCAGCAGCTGGAGTAGTTGGTCAATCAGCTTACCTGATCGGGGGGCACGACTCTTGTACCTGCTGTTGGCCGTCATCTCGGACTCAGCTGCTGGAAAAAGCGTCCGAGCTCAATGTAAAAGGTGGGGGGGGTCCGTTCCGTTCCGGTCCGGTCCCGAGCCGCTTGAATTAATGTTTCACCGTCGCCGAAACCGAGCGCAGCTCATGCGTGCGCAAATCACAGAAAAATCAGCAGCACATCTTCAATCCTGCCGCCGTGTCCTCACGGTGCTTATTGTGTGAAAACGCTTGCAGTACACGCAAAGTGCCGGGCGATGGCACTGTTGCTCAGGGCTACTGTTGTTTGTCCTGTAAAATACGACACATGAAGAACATTTACCCCCAAAAGCTGTGTGAGGAGACAGAAATATCCCAAAAAAATGAAGAAAAAAAATCAAATCGTATTCAAATTCGACATGTATGACACAGAAATTGGATGTGGAAAAGCCAACGCATTAAATA
>KV751320.1:10771367-10851140 GCA_001698575.1 Mola mola | reverse complement strand
AGGAATTATATATTGTCATCCAAAGGCTACTGTGAGATGAAGGGGTGTTCTTCAAACAGATGTGCAATAAAACAGAAACAAAAGTCGCTGCCTTAAAGGAATATTACAAAAGCACATAAAGTTACAGATTTGTATAGCTTCAGTCTTAGATGTTAATGATAACTAATATTGATAAACATAGAATAAATATTGTATAATAACTACAAGACAAGACAAGACAGTTCTGTAACAAATGCACACAGGCACACTTTGCACTTTCCGTGACAACAGTGGCACATTGACGGCACAAAATGTGTTGTCATTTGCAAAACATTGGTTCTTAATAATCAATTCTTTTCTTAAAAAAAAAAAAAAAAAGAAATGCCACAAAGTCAACCACTACAAAGTGAAAGGTTTTGAAGGCTAGCTGGCTGGCTTTAGACAGATGTTGTATGGGAGTATTTTTGAGAAAGGCTGAGAGACAGATGCAAATTTCCCATCAGTGTATTCAAACCAAATTCCAACCTACAAGTTGTAATAAACATGAATTTTGATCCTGTTTTTACACTTTAGCTGACTAATAACCAGGTTGCCCTCTGACCATCCAATATTCTTAAAGATGTACCTGATGGCTATTATTATAATCAACAAATAAAATGAATCCAAACGTGTTTATAAAGAATTTTTTTTTTTAATTGTTTCTTATCTAATTCTTATCCCACCATGTACTTGGATACACACACATACACTTACACATACACACACACACACACATCTCACTATACAGTAGACATCCTGGTCGGAACTGTTGGTGTTTTAAGGATAAATATTTGACAACAATGCTGTATTGTCTGGCTCTGTGTGGGATGCCAATCGCTGCACCACAAATTTATGTGAATATATGTAAGCAAATGCCTGAACGAGTCCGTCTATTCTTCTCCACTTTAATAGCTTTGACTCAATGAAAATTACAAGTGGACTTCTTTGTGAGACAACAGCTGCCACATTCCCCTCTTCCTGTTGGAGTCATTAATCACAGCCTGGATCTGCATCAGCAGTTAAAAACTGTGGGCAATCTAAGCTGGATAAAAACCAGTCAGAGAAAACACAAGTCTTTGGGGAGGTTTGTTCTGCCGGGCTGACAGCTACCTGAGGGAGGAGGAGACAGTTAGAAAACAATGATGAGAGCGTGGGACTGCAAGCGGGAGCCGACTGCGAAAACTGACTGCTTCCTGTGCACACATGCCACATTGGTGGCAGGGAAGCAGTGCTCAGACAATGAGTGGCCTTCCCTGACAACATCACCAAAACAAACTACTTCTGATCTCATGGGGCGGAGTCCCAGTGCCTCTGTGACCTCTGTAAACAAACAAAATAACGCTGTAATTTTTTTAAATGTATTTATAATGTCTTTACAGTGCATTGCTACTCACAGCTCTGTTTTGACATCACACAGCATGAATCGGCGATGGCTTCAGTGTTAAAAACTCAGAATAACCTGAGCGGTTTGGCCTCGAGATTTAAGATGCGACCCATAGTTTAATGATTGAATCGGCTCCAGCTGATGGTCAATGCTAAGAAGCATAATCATGACAGAGTCCAGGCATCTCTGAACCGTAACCAGTGATGGAATGTGACTCAATACACTTTTGATGTACTTGATTATTTCCATTTCTGCTACTTTATACTACCAGTTGGGCCCTTTGGCAAGGTCTTTAATGCTATCTGCCGTACCTTGGATATGAATGAGGTCATGGACAGGAGAGCTGGGTCAAATAGTTCAGCGTCAGGTGTCGAGGAACCAGGGCGACCTGATGAGAAGTGGACTACTGGAACAAGACATTCATGGCTTAAGAAAAAAACGTGGGATTAATGGAATGCTACTACACCAGTGACCTCAATGAGGGGGGATACATGCAGCGGATGTGGGACCTATGGATGCTTCAATACCCAACATCCAAGCTAACGAAGAAAAACTTATGACCCAGTTCCAATGTCTGCATTCAACAACTACTATCACAACTAGAGATAAATGAGGTACAACAACGATGCTACGGCAAGGGGGAGCCAGGACGACTGGTCGAGGGCGGGGATATATCATCACGCCCACACGCGGAGATTTGGTTCCGAGCCCACATAACAAGCCCCATTCACATTAACATAAGGACAGCTGACCTGAGAATGAAGATTATAGCTACCATGGATACCTGGAACCCCCAGGAATGGTTATATTGGCTTAGTGACAAAGTGTACTCTGAAAGTCTGCTAGAAGATCTGAATACGGCACTACAAACTACTACTATCCCTACTGTGACCATCACTGAGACCGGCAAGCTGATATATGCAACAGCAACAGCCATCCTAGAGGTGCTTGGCTACCAGTTGAATAAAAGCCATAAGGCCATAAGAGGTAGTATCCTCCATGGAGAAGAAGGTTGGAACCAATTGTCAGATCTGGAAAAGAGCAAAGCCATAAAAGACGTACCTAGGAAGTACAGCAAGCTATCCATAATTGAGGCACTGAAGATGCTCACAGCCCTGGCTGCCCGCCTACAGAGGTACACTAGAGACGTGGAGGCCTGGAGAATAAACAGGATGTTCACCAGTGAACCCTCCAAAGTGTACTCTCAGTGGGAGGGTAATAAGATGACAACACACCCACCCAGGAGTGAGACTGTATAGTACCGGAAAAGCATATGGGAGAAAGAGGAATCACATAACACCAATGCTCAGTGGTTGCACTCCGTGAATGCCTGGCAGCTCAAATGAACCAGCTGTTAAAAGACGGGACCCACCCAGAGTGGTTGACCCAAGGTTCAGTTTGTCCTGATCATGAAGGATCCCCAGAGGGGAATGATTCCATCCAACTAACGGCCAATAACCTGCCTCTGCACGACATGGAATCTCCTATCAGGCATCATTGCGGCCAAGATGAGTAGGCTAGTAGATCAATGCAAGAGTAAGACCCAGAAAGGGGTTGGTAGTGACACCAAAGGAGCCAAACACCAGCCACTGGTTAGAAGAGAAGTGGCTAGATGTGATACTGCTGCCAATATATTGTGCATATTGTGCAAATATGTGCTACAAGTCTGCTGAAGCCTGACGTAGGAATGGGAATGAATGTGGAGCTGATGGGTTAATAAACCTTGAGCTCAGTGTGTGTGAGCACTCTACTCGTGTGCCCATGTCAGAGGGCATGTGAGCACTTCCTCCCAACAGACAGAGATGTGGGGTGAGGGGTCTCACAATGACTTCAGCTAGGAAACAGTCCAGCGCAGGAAGGCCGCAGCACAGCGCTGCACAATAGCCACTCACATGTGCTCTTGGTTGATTCCTCAGCTGCCGTCGAGCACCCCACCGCACTGGAGGAAGCAAGCATTGTTGTTTGAGCGAGCTTTTTCTCCTTTTCCCTGGTTGACGGACAATGGACGTAGAGGGGGAGGAGAGAGAGAGAGCGAGAGAGACGAAAGGGGGGAAACATTTTTATTCCTTTCTTTTTAAAAGATGCAGAAACACAAAGAAGAAAAATACTATTAGTTAGATTATTATTAGATTGTGTTGTTCCACCCCAGTGGTGCAACGTTGCTCAATTTCTGTCTAGTGTTTCCAGTTTTTTCACATCCTCTACAATTAACAAATGGCAGGCATTTTATCCAAAAGCTGTATTTACTTTCCAGCATAAGATTTATACGAAAATACACAAAAAGATTATAAAATACTACAGGCTGTTAAAAAAATTTGTGACGTGTTACAATAATCATTTTCATCTCTTAACTTCCAATATTGTTTGGTACAAATGACTGTTTTCACCTTTACTCACTATAATACTTTAATATAACTATGAATTCATATAGTTCCATTAAGATCTGAATAACTACGCTACTCCATGTGTTTCTGCCCTCCCCTCCATTAAAGCAGTATATGGGTCAGAGTACGCAGAATAAACAAGAAATGGGCGACAACAGCGGGGGAGATAACAGAGCGCTCATTTGTTGGGCCAACATTTGATGACTTCCAAGTGTTTAAAACATCATGGAGATTACATGTGAATGAATGCCAGAGGAGCCGAACCCCAAGAGAAACGGGAGGAGGTGGAGGAAGAGAGACATGCAGTCCCCCGAAATAGAAAAGAAAACTGGGAGAAAAAGGAGGTTAAGTGTTATCTTTCTGATAGTCTTCACAGAGACAGGAAATGGTGCTGTTACACACAGGAAATGAGTTGATGGCACAGATAAGGCCAGATAATAGCTCTGGAAATCAAAAGTCCATTCCGATGCTGAGGACAAGAAGTAAAGGAACATTTTTGGAAAATACTCTGTTGTTTACAGCCCATCACCTTCTCCTTTCTTTTTCCAACAGATTTGGCTGAGTTTGCATCCATGTTACCACTACTTGGAATAAAATGTTTCAACAAAGTCACGTTCAGCTGTTAGTTTAAATTTGTCTCTTCAAATAGTTTTACACACACTCTGTTGAGGCTCAGTGAACTAATTGTTAATTATTGTGACAAAAACTACAAAATTATACAAATGTATAGCGATTTTTTTATTTAAAATAAATATTCTCCTAAAATGAATAGAGACTAATAATGGATTGTTTTGGTGTGATTTGCTAAATGTTGCATAAAATATAAGGGAGTTAGCCTGCTAAAAAAAAACTCAGCAGCATCATTTTCCAGAAATCATGGCCTGGCTACACAAGATATTCCACAAACTCATGGTTTTCTACCAAAATACCAAAGTATTTCCGTAAAGAAGAAAAAATAGATCTTCATGATAGGGCAGGATATAAACATTAATGGAATCTTCCTCAGCTGACCTATTAAAGCATCAGCTGTAGCTCCTGTTGGTATCTCTAAAACCGTATTCACAGCAGAACAGTCTACATGGCTAAATAGCACTATGAGCCAGATGAAAAACGCATGTTTTTGATGATTCGATGTTTTAGCCTGAGCTCTTGTCCAGGGTTTTCAGGTCACTTATGAGCAGGACAACTTGGACTTGCCTAAAGGCAAAGTGTCATGGACCACTGAGCCCACATGTCAGAAAAGCCCATTAACCTCCATGTTCAGTGACACACTCAGTCATGTGATTAACATATTTAATCTGCATTAAAAAACACAGCAGGCCAGACTAAATTAAAACTAACGAAGTATCACAATTAAGTAATTAAGTTTCTTCCCACCAACTAATTAAGTTCAGTGATCTATTTGAAACAAGAAGTTTGTTTTTGCAGTGTACTTTTTGGTTACCACATGAAGGCTTTCACACTCACACAAAACTAACAGTTGTAAATTAGTCTACTATACGTTGCACAGTGGCAAGTTCTGACATGTGAGTAATTCAGCCCAGGCATCGGTTTTGTTTCTGTAACATTAAGCCCCACCTCCCAAAGTCATCAGAATTGGTTTGTTAGTTTTTCTACATAGAAGACTGGGCGGTCTGAATTCATCTTTTTGGAGACTGTTGTTAGTGGATTGGAGAACAGAGAGCAGAAATCCTCAGCCATTACTCTGAGTAGTTATTTTCGGTCATGATGCGTGTCGTAATGCATAAAAAAAACAACAAACATGTTAATGAGGTCAAACGTGCTTTTTGTTGGAGACGGTCTTTAAAAAGACAAGTTGAAGTAGCATTTAAATGATTAATGAAAATTAACTCCACTTTTCTTCTCATTTTCAACAACCTGGTGCCGTAGTGCTAGAGAGCAGTAGGACCTAAGACACAGACTTTGGTGCAGAAAGTTTTATTGTGAGAAGGTGAGTCGAAGGGGAGTATTTGAAGTTACTCTGAGGGAGTGGCCACTTGCTCTGAGTATCCATAGCGAGTGGCAGCTTGCAGTGCAGAGGAGATTGAGGTGAGTAAAAAGCAATTGAGTTGCAAAATCAATAAGGAGCGTAATTCTTGGAAACCGGGCCAGAGGAACGAGTACTGCATGAATGAGTGGACGATCTGATGATGAGTGACTGAAGAGACTGGGTTTGAATGCAGGGACTGATGATTCGTGTGTCACCCTCTGCAGCTGCCACTCAAGGGAACCTGCTCCTAAGAGAGAGAGAGAGAGAGAGAGAGAAAAACACCCAGGACAGAGCACTGGGATCTCCCGAACTCATGACACCTCCACACTTTTTTTCAAATATAAACCAACAAATTTGTGTTTATACTGTGTCTGATAAATGAAGTAACAACAATATTTCCCTCAATGTTGTGCAGTGTGGTAGAAAGTAATATAATAATACTTCCAGTTTGTAAAAAAAAAAAAAATCAAGGGAAAAGACTATTTAAACAATTATTCACAAATATAGCTGACAGATCAATCAATAATGGAAATACTTTATTTATTGACATTTTGTCCTCACATTTAAAAGCCTGAGGAGCTGAATTCAAACAGGATGACTGTGTTGTGAAGGTACTTGGAGCTTTGCCAAAGTGTCACATCCGCTGTTTGATTTAACAGGTGGAATTAGTCACCGGAGGAAGAGAAGGCCCCGTGGACATTAAAGGCTCGCTAAGACAGGACCTCTACCTCTTATCACAGCAGGTTGATCACTTTCCAGTCCTGGGATTTCCTCCACTCTGAGTCAACAACTTGTTACAGCAATAATGTCTTTACGCCACAATGACGCAGGGTGTTATCAAGCCTTTATGAGCAGTACCTTGTAACAGCATCATCAGCAGGGTTCCATCCAACTCCAGAGGTCATTTTCTCCACATTTCAAGAAGATCACCCAAATGTAACACAAGTTAATTAATTCCTCCAGCTGTGTGACATATGAGCTCATGGGTTGATGGTGATAATATTGCATCAGCAATCAGCAGATCAGGCCTGATTTTAGACTTGATGGGGGGTAAAAGATTCGAGTGGAGAAGAGAGAGAATCATGTTGCTTCCATGCTGTGGTTAACTTAGGCTAGGTGACATTAACATGCAGCTAGTTAACTCTCTTTACCTCTACAAAGGGGCTTGGAAAAGACAAATAATCCAAAAAAATGCGATTTGACAGACTAAGCAAAGGAGTAGCTTGTGATCAATCGTATAACGCTATCAATCAAACAATTTGGAGGAAGTGTTATGACATGGTCTTGTGTGGCTGACAGAGGAACTGGGTCACTGATGTTTATTGATGATGTGACTGCTAACAGAGGCTTCTGGATGAATTCTGAGGTGTATAGGTCTATACTCACTGCTCACATTCAGCCAAATGCTTCAAAACTGACAAGGATGGCACTTCACAGTTCAGATGGATAATGACCCTAAACATATTAAGAATGGAAATCCAAGAGCTCAAGAAAATGGGACTTTCTTCAGTAGCCATGTCAAAAGAGCAGCTTTTCAGTTACTGAAGACAAAATTGAAGGAAGAAAAAGCTACAAACAAGCAACAACTGAAGGCAGCTGCCGTAAAGGCCCAATGGCAAAGTACCTCGAGGGAGGAATCCGGTGATGTCCATGGACTCCAAACTTCAGGCAGTCAGTGATTGCCATGGATTTTCATCCAAGTATTAAAAACATCTTCCCCGATAATCAGACATGTCCAAAACATTTTCTTCCAATTTATTTAGGAAAATGAAAATAAAATGTGACGCTGCAACAGGCAGTCATACGTTGTTGTTAGTGGTTTATGTACTGAATTCCTTCTGAATTGAGCACTTACTGAATTAAATAAACTTACTGATATGCAGCAAACTAGCGAGAACAACACAACCATTACTTGTAGGTTTCATTTGATGTATATTAACACTGTGTAGAATCTGTTTTGTGTTTGGAGGGCGGGAGGTCAAATTTTGTCCTCCCCATTGCTGACAACTATGATACGATGCGAAACAGCTGTGAAATAATGCCTTACCAGCTATACATCCATTTTGATAGGGCCAAAGCAACCAATCAGATGATGTATGCAAACTTGTGCCATTTTGATTTTATGATGACTAAACACTAAACAAAAATAATTAATTGTGGGTTTTTTTGGTTGTTTTTGAGAAAACACAATTAATCGACTTTGTGGAGTAGTGGGAACATCTGGGGTGAGGGTGGGGGGGCACTGAAACCCACTCTGAACCAGCTGTGGTGCAGAGGAAGATACAACGAGATGACTGTTGTTTTTTTTTTTCAAATTTCAAATATTTTGCCATGTTTTCAGAAAACACACATTGCATTACACATACGAAAAAAATATGTACCAACAGGAAGCACAAAGGGCTTCATGTAGGGACAAGCTCATGTTATTGTTTTTGGTCTTTACTTTACTTACCTGTGACTCACGCTGTAAGTTCTCTGAACCCAATCTGCTGGCCCTCGTGCCAAATAATGATACCGGACAAACGCACAACTCGAAAGAAATTCAAGGACTCATGTTGCTGTAAGTGCCAAACAGCCGCAGCAGGTGACACTTCACTGTTGACAATAAAAAGAGTTGATGTGGAAAAGGAGGAGAAGGCTCCCGGCCGCTCAGAGAACAATGGTGTGGAGGGGAAGTGATAAGAGGCAGGACATCCTAATGCTGCTGCATGTCAGCCCCTGCACAGCCACCAGCGCGTCACCTGGCAGGCCCGCAGCTGTCAATCAGCAGAGACGCGTCCCGATAGCTGACCTGACTTTCTTACAAGTTGTCAACAGGTTACGGCAAACATACAATGGCTAATTCTCCGTAAACAGACTCATGACAGACAAAACAGTACAAATAAAGGATGTAAACACTTTAAAAGTTAAGTATGACATTTTGTGTTTAGTGTACAAGAAAGTCCAAGCATTTACAGTTCTACTTATAGAACAGCTTAAAGACTTTATCAACTGAAACCCTGTTTTCCATTCTCGGGAGCTCAAACATTTCACAAAGCGTGTTTTTTTTGAAAATTGGTGCAGTGTGGAGTTGTTGCAGTTCCCTGGGACCGATTAACTTGACAAGGCTATACAGCGACACGGATCGTGACAGAATATTTGAAATAAATCACTTTTTTCATTATTGAACACACTCAAAATGTTATTGCAAGTGTCCAGTGACATGGAGCACATGGAGTAATACCTATAGTGAACCGCCTGTTGACTCAGTAAATGTAAAAAATACTGTATAAAACAAATGTTTTATAAACAAACAGTTATTCCCTGCTTTCTCTACTTCTAGGCATTGGCAGAGCACACAAGCTATGGCTTGTTAACTATTGAAGCCGTACTCTTTCCAAGGTCCAAGTTCATAGTTTATGCTCTTCAACGCAAATTTGTGAGTTGTAATATTACCATATAAATAAATGAAACAAATTTTGCCCCTCATCTGCTGCATCGTTCATTCATTCAGGTTGTGCTCCAAAATGGGTTTAACTGTGCTTTTTTGCATTAAAAAATCAATTCAAGTTTTAGGAGCCATTCTCCTCCATTACTCTGCAAAGTTTAGTACAGTATGTTGAATTGTCCTGGGTCATATTTCAGTTTTGTATTTGTCTTCACAATAGTTTGCTTTTCTGTTATGTTGAACTTCTTAAAAATGTTGCTGTATTTCGTTGCCAAAGAATGTAAATGTTTCTGTATAAGAGCTGATTGTCATTTTTATGTCAGTCCAAATTCCGGGCCATACAAAGGGAACAGGAAGCATCTGGTCCTCTGAGGACACATGGGGACCTATGCACACACATATATTGTATGCATATGCACACACGTACACACGCTACAGTTTCAAACACTCCGCTGTGCTGGCAGTGTTTTAATGACCCACTCACCAACTACGTGACATCATGACTTCAATCTCCTTCGGGTCTGTGTGTGTGTGTGTGGGAAATAATGAACTTTCCACATGGCGGCGTGATTGTGTTTTCTGAAGGAATGTTGTTTGTCAGTGTGCTGACAACCAGCAGCACCTGCTACTGGACCGCTATATAAAACCCTGTGAAATCAAGGCCGTGTGATACATTCATCAGTGATTGCTCAGCTGTTATTTTCAGACATCAAATCCTCACAGCAGCACAAATATTTAGAGTTTAGCTCTGACTTGCTCCCGTTGTGGATGTTTAATGACTTTATCTCAGTGGCGCAGCTCTTCCGCCGCCCTTGTTTGTGTTTATCTGCTGTGGCATCCGAATGAACAGGGCAACACAAACCAACGAGATACCAACGTTCTGATTTAGGCCTCTCGGTCTATATAAGGTAGCAATTTCATGACTAAACCTGAAAGATTGGGAGTAATTACAGTGGGTGTGGTTCAGCGTTTATCACCACGCATCACTTTCTTTGCAGTAAACATCAAAGATGTTCACCCTGTCCCTGTACACACTGTACGCAAACACACACAGACCACAGTCACCTCAACACAGATTGCTATTTTTAAACAGTTTAGGTTGCATGTGAGGTTAACTACTGAAATTGCTTCTTAGTAAAAAGTCAATAAACTCAAACTTTTTCTTCATATACAGTATATATTTTAATAAAGAGGTGCCCTGTTATTACTTACTGGACCTGTCTATATCTCGAAACAGCCGTTTATCTAAAACTCTGCATCATCTGTCCGTAGTCTGCAGCATTACATACTACCGTATATTTAACTTCATTTTATGCATATCATATCACCCATATTTTCTAACTTCTGAACTCTTTTCTAACTTGTGTCTTACGATTGTAATTTCTCCTTTGTGATATCTATGAACAGCCAACATCATGCATGAGCATTGTTCAAGCCTGCCTGTCAATTCCTGTGTAAATGCTGGCGAAACATCTTGAAACTTAGTTTCCCAAATATTAAACGTCCATGGAAAGAAAAATCTAATAGAGCGAGTCATAATTGACCTTGGTTGCAATCCAGGGTTTCCTGTCAACAATTCAAGAGAAGCGTCTGGTTTATGCAGGGGGAAGTTTTCATTGCAGTATCGTGAGTGGCCACTGGGCAAAAATGGAAAAAGTTGACCCTGTCCGATCCTGATTTGATGGACGAATTCGTGGGTTTTGCTTTCACACGTTTAATTTACGTTTAATTTGACCAATAAATGTCCTGAAAATTAATGAAAAATCATGATATGATAGTTTTTTTGGGATGCGTGAATATATACTAATACCTGCAAAGCCACATCGGCCAAGTGCAAATTAGAAAATGATAGCACACTCACACATTTTAATACAGGTTGTAAATACTGCACTTGTATCATCTTTACTCTTTTGGCCTACAACATGTTTGCATTTTAAGATGTGTAGAGCTGGTAGTTGTTCTGTGTAATATTCAGTAATAGTATCAGTTTAGTCATACTACATATAGTATTGTACTAGTACAGGATAGTACTACATATTACAATACTGAAATACTAGACATAATTACTATTACTACAATAATTATTTGTTTAAGAATCACTTTTGGGTGTGATTTTAGAACTTATTTATATATATTTTTTAACTCTATTATAAATGTGTCACTGCATCATCCCAGAATGCTTTGTTTGGTTCTGTCTCTCATCGCCGCTCTGGCTTTGCAGCATGTATAACATGTGTTTTCTGGGTTAACAGAGTCCACTTAAAGCACACAAACAAAAAGGCGGTTGAGGGAATTTGTCAACAACACAGTTGGCACAATGGAGCTGCATGATGCGCATCCTGTGTGTGATGCTGAGGCTCTAACATGAGACCAAATATCAGACAGAAACACCGAAAATAGTGCTGGTTGGATAACAGAAAGGTCATTTTCACAGTTTCGTGACAGGCAGCTGCACTGGATAAATGTTACACGTGATGAACGCACTTTGCAATCAAAGACAGGAAGAATCTTTGTAAAGAAATCAAGGATCGACCTTTTAATCAGGAAATCGGTTAATTTCTTGTTCTTTCTTAAAAAGTCAAACGAAGTCCTGCCGTCACGTACAAAGCACAAAGATGTGTTCTGATGATAAACATACAATAATATGTTTATCTGTCAGGCCAAAAAGAGAATTATGGGGAAATGAGAATAACTGAACCCTACATGTAGCCTTGGTTTCACACAATACTATTGTCGTCAGACCCCTGAACCAGCGAGATGAGCCCCCATTTTGTTGTAGTCTATGCTCAGATTCGTATTATAGGGTCAGATAAACCAGAATAAACTGCTTCCTCAGCTCTGCCCCCCCCATCCTCTGAATTACAGGAAGACACCACATCTCGTGCGCTCCAGCACAAACTAAAACACACTCACACCCACCAAATGCGCGGGTGCGTGACATGCCGGTGCTGTAGACTCCCTCATTGGTCGAGACAATGATGCATTTGCAGCCGATTGGCCCAAAGCTTCTGGGTTTTGTTGTGATGGAGGCGCAGCGGCGGCGTCGGCTCGGTGGTCCCATAAATGACCCGCCGCGGAGCGCACACGGGCCCAGAGACAGCTGAGCGGACACACGGACAACACCAGCCTTCATCTGTCACACATCAGAGCACCTGAAGAACGGCGCCATGCTCGCTGCGTGTCTGGAGTTCCTCGGCTTGGCGCTGTGCGTCACGGGCTCGCTGCTGGTGATGGTCGCGTGCGGGCTGCCCATGTGGAAGGTGACCGCCTTCATTGACTCCAACATCGTGGTGGCCCAGACCATCTGGGACGGCCTGTGGATGTCCTGCGTGGTGCAGAGCACGGGCCAGATGCAGTGCAAGGTCCACGACTCGGTGCTGGCCCTGTCGCAGGACCTGCAGACGGCGCGCGCCCTCACGATCGTCTCCGCTGTGCTGGGGGTCGTGGCCCTCTCGGTGACCATCGCCGGGGCGCAGTGCACCAACTGCATCAACGAAGAGACGGTGAAGGCCAGAGTGGTGAACGCCGGGGGAGTCACCTACATCTTGAGCGGGCTCTTCGTGCTCATTCCGCTCTGCTGGATGGCCAACAACATCATAGTGGACTTCCACGACCCGCAGGTGCCCCCGTCCAAGAAGAGGGAGATCGGGGCCGCGATCTACATCGGCTGGGCCGCCACCGCGCTGCTGCTGCTCGGTGGCACCCTGCTGTGCTGCTCCTTCTCCCAGTTGGTGAGGGGCGTGTACCCCATCAAATACGCGCCCACCAAGACGATCTCAGTCAACGGGGACTTTGATAAGAAGCACTACGTGTAGACTGAAACTCAACTCCGACCTGCTGTTATTGAAAATGACGCGATGCGCGCGCAGAGACGCGCCGAGGTGCGCGGAGAGACGTCGCGAGCAGCGCGAGTGATGGAACTCTAAGATCCGAGCACCTGAACTGAATGTATTTCTTCATTTTAAACATTGTCAGGCAGAAACGTTTTTGTGCTCCAAGTGATGTTTTAAGAGGATGCAGTTGTGTTAGAGGCTTTAATGTGTTTCATCATCAGGTTGTTCAAGCCTTAGAACTTCATGTTAATAGTTGTTTTGTTTGTTTTCATTCCATCCTGTGGACTCACTTCGGGTTCTGCTCATGAGATTGGTCCCCACGGTGAACATGCAGCGGGCAGTGAGCCTATTCAGAGCAGTGTACTGCTGTTGTGACCAAAGAGGGGGATTTGCATATGAATGCATGTAAAGTGTTTTGTACTTCCTGTCATTTTTCTCTCAACCTTCAGCAGAACATACTTTTTTCTAATAAAGGAATATTTTTTACAAAAAAAAAAAAAGTACTTTTACTTGGTATTTATTACCCAAACGAGTCAAATATATAGAAGGGCTGACCTCATGATTCATCATTATTAGCTAGTTGGCGTATGAGTGTCTTAAAATGTGTCAGATCCTGCTGAGCGTGTCCCCATGCCATACTGTAACTACAAAATAAAAGGTCTTCAGCAGCAGATACAAAATATATTTTGGTCTCGCACATGCACTTGTTTGTGAAATAAAAGGAAAAAACAGGCCAGAAAGTGACGTCAAAATAATCAAGACTCTGGTTCACACACCCCGTTGGAGGAGTTTGAGGAACAATGCAGCCAGGGGGGCATGATAGTGATTAGCACAATCAGCAGGGTGCAACTCCAGCGTCAGGAAGCTTGGCCTAGATCTGGACCAGCCGAGCAATCAGTGCCAGTGCCCTCATGTGGATAAACAAGTCCACAATTGTACGTACACAAACAGGAACAACATGGGGAGTGCCCACAAACAGTGTGTAGCGTATCAGTCACCATGTGAGAACGATGTGAGGGAGGTTTAGAGAGGCCAGTTCTTGTTTTTTTGTTGTTTTGTTTTTTTTTTAAACAGAGCAGAGGAGGATGTTTACATTTCTTAATCAGCGATATTTTATTTCAAGCTTCCCCCATTTGAGATTCAACCTGGCAAAAAAAAAAAGAACTGTAACTCTCATATTAAGTTGAGTCAAAGATCTATCAAACTGATTTATCAGCTCAACGCAGGGGCCGAAAATGGATCAAATCCATCCTGAGCTGCGTGCTCTTCTTCACTAATCTCAGTTTAGTCCGTATGTGTCAATGTAAACCTTCTTTATGAAGCAGCCTTCTCTAAGACGACTGGTTTAAACCGGTTATCTCTGAAACACATCACATGCAATTTGACTTTAGAATATTAAAATAAATTCCTTAATATGCCAGACAGAAAGGTAAGACTTTATTGACCTCAAGTGGGGAGATTCACTAATTTCCACCAATTCTTTGCATCTCTTTAATGTCCGTTTTCTTTGTGTTTGCTGCCCTAAATCCCCACACAATGGAAAAAGGGCAGCAGTGTACTTTACACTGAAGTTAAATGACATAATTGGAGGCAGATTCCTGTTTAAGTTTATGCATTTGTAACTGTGCCCTAAAAATTTTTCTTTCAATTGTGACTTTTATATGCTTGTTTATTGGATCTTGTGTCCTTTAGGCTTTTGATGTGCAATTACTGCTGTTTTCTCCTCAAAGTAAATTAAAAAAAAAAAAAATCAGACTCTTTGGTTATTCCTGTACTTATGCAAAGAGTACAAGAACTGGTTTTATTATCATCTGTCCACAATAACTTACATGAAGATATGTACACGTTTTTGAGGCACTAAAAGACTGTAAGATCAACTAACACGAAGCAAACAGTGTTTCACAGCCTCTTGTGACAAATTCTACCCAAAACAGCTGCGACCAGCTTTTCATTATTCAGAATGGACATTCTTTTCATTTTACTTTTCAGGTAATAAACGGTCCCCCAGAAAACAAAATGATACTAGAACTGCAGTAAATAACTGTGTGCACTCGGAGAACAAGCCTGTAACTGACTGATTCACAGTATTTCAATGATTTATAAATATGTCGGTTTGCAGAAATGGATCAAGAAATTCCGAAGGCACACTGGCGCCCTCTGCTGGTTCATCCCCTATCTGAGGGAAGACACTGTGACGGACTGACTTGTCAAGTACGTTGCTCCTCCTTTATAATCTGATAACTTATAAAGTGGCCTATTTTATTCACAGGATGGTGGGAAATCCGACATCAAAACAACTGCATACATAACGCTGGAAATACGGTGAAGTATAACGATGACAGTGATGATGGTCCAGATTTGACCGAGTTATCATTCAGAGGAAGCAGCTTAAGCGCCCCTCACTGCCTAAAAGGAGTGTATTACACTGGCTCAGCTGCTGCTCTTCATGTTTAGAAGTGGTTCAACTTTGATAGATGTCCTCAAGTATTCTTGCCCTGCTGTTTCAAGCTATTTTCCACATAAACTGAACATTTATGGCCCACTGCAGACTTTCTTCTATGTTCGACAGAACATTCATTGAATTCCATCATTAATTAAAAAAGGCGACACCCAGACAAGTGTCATACATTTTTTGCATTATTTCATTTATATTTTATTATTTTATGTTATCATTAAAATGAAAAAGGCACCCCGCTTGCAGTAGGAGGTCAACAGAACGGACGAAAGAAGGCAGCAGAGATGATTTGAGGTTATTTAGCTTAAAGTACAAATACATTTCAGAATTCCCTGAGCCTTCACATAATTGTGCAAAATCTTTGGATTTCAGTATCGCTGACACACAGGTTGATCAAACAGGTGTCTATCTTTATGGAGGATGTGATGTGTCCTGTTTATTACGCTGATTCCAGATCTGTGAATTTACGTATGTATGTATACTAATGACAGCATTTCTATGACTGGTATTGTTTGAGTAACTGGCCGGCGATAACCAGCCTCTGGATCTCACTGGTGCCCTCGTAGATCTCGGTGATGCGAGCGTCGCGGTAGTGCCTTTCGGCGGGCATGTCCGACACGTACCCCATCCCACCCAGGACCTGAATCGCCTGGTGTGAAGGACAAAAGAGAGTCAGTGAAAAACAGAGCGTTTTTGTCTGTGTCGTCTGTACGTCGCAGTTTTCTGACCTGATGGGAGCAGAATGTGGCCGCTTCAGACGCTGCTAGTTTGGCCATGGCTGCTTCCTGCAGCACATCACACATGCGTCATGAAGGTTACCCTGCTAAAATGTCAGTCTCTTTAAATCAGTCCTGACTGTACCTTGGTGAAGGGTTTCTTTGAATCTCGAAGAAGTGCAGCCTTCCAGGTGAGCAGGCGAGCACTTTCTATTGCCACGGCCATGTCAGCCAGTTTGAACTAAAACAATGTGACAAACACATTAATCATTGATTCAAACCAGTCAGTCATTTATGAAGCAAAAACAACAAAGACAATCTTTCAGACAATGATGGTGTTTGAAGACATGAGATAAACTCTAGCAAAAGAGAAAAATTGACTTTAATGTTACAATTGTAAAATTGCCTCTTACGACTCAATTTTCTTTAAGGAATTGCTATATAAACTGAAATGCTCACTACAGGTTTATGACATCAACTTGACACGACCGGGGTTATTTTCTCTGTACACAGTGTACTGTCAAGTGTAACACTTGAGAGTTTTTCTCCACCAGCACAGAAGTTGCTAAATTTAACTTTTAAAGAAATGAAAAACATTCAACCTGGACTGTAGTTATTATGAAATTATCTAAAAGAGAGATAAGGGCACTGGGAGTCAATGTTTACAGCACAATATGATAATATGTTCTAACTGTAACAGCCTAGAGCCGGAAAACAAAATTAGACTAAAGTAATAGACGGACAGGTTTTAAACAACTTGTTTTGAATGATAAGAAGATAATCAGTAAATTTAATGCCCAAGCTGTTTGTTTTGAACATGTTCAGTTCATACACCAAGGTTCCACTTCTGATGTTTTACATTTTACCTCTAAATAAAGAGAATTAAATCATTTAGATTAAATTACAACCTGTCTCACGGTGTTAGTTGACCTGGAGCATCCACGCCCTGAGTTTAAAAGTTTCCGAACCAACAGAAACGCTGGCTCGTTACCTGTATAGCCTGCAGCTTGCTGATAGGGGCTCCAAACGCGCTGCGCTTGTGTGCGTAGTCGGCGGCACAGTCCAGAGATGCCTGAGCGATACCGAGCGCCTGGGCCGCAATGCCGATCCGTCCACTGTCGAGGGTTTGCTGAGTGACAAAGAGACAGTGAGTGGACACACATCAGACTCTCCTCTACCTTCAACCTCTTCAGAAAGAATGACCTGCCATATTTATCTGTAACAATGATAAATCAGGCTGCTGTACAGACCTACTGAGACTTACAGAACTTCTTTGTGATGCACATAATGCCTACATGTAACAAGCTGATCATACACTTGGCTTCCTGCCAGAGAGTCTAGCTCTCTGATCCAATAATAACACAATTCTTTCATGCTATGGCTCAATGGATGCTGCACTGCGCCCACATTTCATAAAGACAGAGGCAGTCCTCTACCAACAATCACCACTATCTGTCGTTTTGTAAGTTGACTCCTACCAGCGCTAGCAATTAATTCTGGATAATTTGTAATAATTCACACTCATTCCATGTAAAAGTGTACCACAGCTTAATTAAAGTGATGCATCCTTTTCACTTATGGTTATCACTATAAAATCAGCACAAAACATCAGCATTTCCTACATAAACCCTCATGTTTTGAACAGAACAACAGTGAAATAAATACCAGCAAAAATTATGCATCTATTGATTGCATTCTCGAACATGAAAAGCAGAAAACGTAGCAAAATTAAATCCAGCAAGGCATGATGGAGCAGCAAACAGTGGTGCGGCGTCGAGGGTGTTTTCAAGGTAAACTGCTAACTGTTTTGCATTACCAGTTAATAAGGCTAATACACAATTACTCAATTATTTTCCCATTTTTAAAGAACTCATGTAAACTCGCCCACATGTTACTTATGGCTATGTAACAGCTGCCTGTAAAAATGATTGAGGTAATTAGCCATGTCATGTCATTTGCCCTGTTGCCTCAGGAACGTATCTTGGCCGTACATGTGTTGACTGACACCACTTTCTTAAACTCATTTCTAGAATGGGGGAGATTTTGAGGCGGAAACGTTGTTTATGGTATGTCGGGGTTTCCCGCAGGCTTATCACAGTCCGTATCTCATGTTGATACTGTTGAGGCGCTAGTTGACAGGGAAAATGAGAGCTTCAAACTAATTACAGTCAACTCTGTCGCACATTCTCTGGTAGGCCCTCACAATTTCTAGCGTAAATGTAACGCAAGTTGTAAGTCGTGTTTTGTAAATTGCTAAGCATCTCTGCCACGTTTTAGTGTAATTTATCCCCTTTCTCTTGTCACCTGTTTCTCTTGTGTCAGCAGTTTGACAAATTCAGAGTGACTTCATGGTGCATTCAGGTGCACTTAAACTAGCCTTTTTAAAAAAAAAAAAAAATCAAATCAAATATAATACACATATATACAGTATATTAAAGACATACTATGAATATGAGCTTTAAAAAGGTGTGATGTTAATTGTTTGATTTATTTATTTATTTATTTAAGATTACATATTTAAAATGATACTTTTGTTTAACTGTAAAAAAATCTTCCCTCCATTATATATCATTTCAGCAAATATCTTATAATGCATTTGAGGGATCAATATAGAAAATATGTGTGTATATCTATTTACATACTTATTGATCAATTGAAGATCGATCTAAGAGACAGATATCGGCTGATCTGTCTGAATCTGAATTTTTTCCCTCCCTAATGGCCGTATCGGTCCCAAAAATTGCCTATTGGTCAGGTTCTAATTCTTATATTATTTTAAACTTAAATTCCTGCAACAGACAATGAAGAGAGTGAGGTTATCTTACGCTGCCCTGAAGCCCTTTTCCCAGATTTACTCTGAATGAAAGTTATTTATATATAGGAATTAGACCTTCAGCAAAGACAGAACACTTGGCAACTGTACTGGTTCACTTCTGTTTCCTACTGACGATTTTTCTCCTCTTTCAGTAGTTAAAAGGGAATAAAAGCCTCACAGAAACCAGTGAATGTCAGGTAGATGCTATGTTTAGAACTCTGTTGTTTAATTCTTCCCCAAAATTAGCGCCTTTCAGCTACGGTGTTGACTCCATCTCTCAGAATGAAATACAAGTAGAATAACTAGAATGACTCCGAGTGAAGGCACACTGTGTGTAAATACCATGGCAATCTTGAATCCGGCACCACGAGGGCCCAGCATGTTGCTCAGCGGTATCCTGCAGTCCTCCAGGATGATGTTCGCAGTGGATGAAGCTCTGATGCCCAACTTGTCCTCCTTCTTCCCCAGAGAAAGCCCTGGGTGTGGCATGGGGATCAGGAATGCACTGATGCCCTGCACACACAAAGCAGCAAAGTTGAAGTCCAGTGTCAGAACAAGCCTTTTTTTATTAATCATGCAAGCATAAATCCAGCGGGTTGTGCCTTATGTTTGAGCTTCTTGTCTGTGGTGGCGAACACGACAGTGGCAGACGCATCCCAGGAGTTGGTGATCCAGGCTTTGGTTCCGTTCAGCACCCACTCGTCACCCTCCTGACAGGCTGTTGTGGAGGCTGCACCTGCGTCGCTGCCATTTCCTGCAGTTCAAATTAAGTCACTTTAGAGGGGTGTCAAAGGTCTTAAAACCATCATTCACCGAATGATTCAAAACTCAGCTTTCTAAAAGGTATAAGGTCCGGTAAGACTGATGTTATGCTTGATTAGTAATCGCATTTATGCAATTAGAAGCACTCAGAGAGTGCCAATTCCTGGATCTGCACCAAAACCTTGTGGGTATTTTTGGCTCGTTGCTCCTCCTTCCACCAAATTTCAATTTGGAAGAAGTAAGAAACTTCATGTTAGATTTGATAAACCTCACATTGGTTTCACAAAGATAATAAATCATTCATTAAACGAAAACAACGCAATAACGGCTGCATCTGAAGATGAATTACAAGCTGCACCGGTGTTGCTTGTGTTATGCCGTTTGATCCTGCTTACATAATTTTATGAAAACTAATCAATTCCTGCACCAGCCTTTGTCCTTATCTGTAACCAACTTTAACGACTCCTTCTTTGGGCCATCTTTCCACCGTGTTTTGTTCTAACCCATTAAATTATGTTTGCATGATTCTGTTCAGACACAGAAACACACACGCGCAAACCACAAGTGCTTCTTAAACAAACTCAATCACATTCAGTCACACCAATGAGACATCAAACCACATACCGAACACTTATGTTCACATTAATACCTCTTACATCATTTCATGTTATTTCAGTGGCATGTTTGAGTGAGAGGCATCATGTTTACCTGGCTCACTGAGGGCAAAGCAGCCCACCTTCTCCCCGCTGGTGAAGGGTGTGATCCACTGACGTTTTTGCTCTTCTGTACCAAATTTCAAAATTGGTCCAATGTAGAGAGACTGACGGCAGAGTCGCAGAGGCCAGAAAGGCACATTAATACACCAATGCAGTATTACATCGGTTACATTCACTCATTTGTCTACACTCACATTGTTAGCAGAGACTACAACTCCAGTGCTGGCGCAGCCTCTGCTGATTTCCTCCATCGCCAGACTGTAAGCCAGATAATCCATCCCAGCTCCACCCAGCTCCTCAGATACCTCCATGGCCATCACCCCCATCGCCCCCAACTCCTGGATCTGGACAATGGCAAAATAGTTTCATACCTTAAAACTGCAATATATCTTTCTTGTGGTCAGCTAGAGGCAGCAGAAATCAATACAGAACAAAACATTGAACATCTTTCCATTTGATATTTTGCGGTTGTTAGAAAAGAGCTTTCAATTTCCATATCCCGTGATTCAGAACAACATCATCATTAATTTGGAGAGTTATTTATATTCACCTAATGAATGAATTTCCATCAAGTCCTCAGGAAAATATCTCTCTATTAAGCTGCTAAATGCTCCACTAAACTTTACAATCTACATTCTAACTATGCCTGTTCACTAAGCAGGTACCGTACAGTTTGTTTCTGCTGCTGCTGGAAACAATAACTTGAGAGCTGTGAGAGTTAAATAAAAGAGTAAATATGTGACTGGACAGAAAAACAACGAACTGAAAGTCCATGCAAACTCCGTACAGCCTGCTAAAACTGAGTATTCAGCTGATTAATGTCAACATTTGAATAACCAATTCTTATCTTGACCTCCTAATGCTGGACAGCAGGTAGAAAAAGATCATTTTTAACTCAAAAGTCTCTATTTCATGTACACTTTGTGCATGCACAGTTACCTGTTTAGCAGGGTAAGAATGCTCCTTGTCTAGTTTGGCAGCAATGGGCATCAGTTCTCTGTCAGCATAATCTCTGCAGGTCTGTCTCAGAATCTGGTGAGTCTCTGGTAACTCTGCCAGCTGAGACAGACTCCGACAACTGCTGCGACACAAGCCAAGAGCTGCGGGACAGAAAAAAATGTGACAAACATAGAAAGCCCAGCAACACCAGTAGCATAGAGACCAACTTCTATTAGCGGAGCGTTTCGGTTTGTGGCCTTCATTATAGTCATCTTGCACCACACTGCAGGCAACATTTAAATGAGGTAAGAACGAAATGGAAAAAGAAAATCATAGAGGTGAATGAATACAAAAGATAAACAATCAGATACATTCCCATGCAGACTGTCCAATAAAAGCCTACAAAAGTGGGCTGAGTCATGTGGTCTTGTGCCAGGACCTCTCTGCTTCTTCAGGCAAAAAAATGTGACATTTCCATACAAGTCAATGTTTAGTCAGTCCACCACTTTCGTACAAATTGAAATCTCTCAAAAACTGATAGACGATCAGTCTGAAGTGTATAAAGACATGCATGTCCTCCACAAACATAAATACTTTTGATTAGTTTTGACTTTTCAACAACTTAACGTGCCAAACAAACTATCTATGCTTCAACTTTTTTTTATTTGTGTGAACATAAATTTTTTTGTAACACTTTACGATAAGGGTACATTAATTAACATTAGCTAATGCAACAATAAGCATTTACTAAATGTTAATGTCATGTAATGTATTCGCTTACCAACAGTCCTCATGTTAACTAAGGTACTTATTCAAGTTTCTAACCATACTATTAATATTAGTTAGCCCAATAATGCCATTAACTGCCAAGAGTTTAATACTACAATGATAAGCAGTTGGACACAGATGATCACCGACCCCTGATCTTAATAAAGCATTAATTAACCATTCATTGATAAACGCAAACCATTTATTAGTTCACTCCATGTAGCCACCGTAGTTAAATGGAATGATTTTAATTTGCAACCAGATAAAAAAAAGATTCTGATAATCATAAAAATGTTGACTCTCGGATCTGATAATTGACCAGGATGATAAGCATTCGACCTATACAAGGCTGTACAGTCTTGGACATTCAGCTGAAGGCAATTGGACTTCTTGTAGTCCCTTGAAGACGTTTCGCCTCTCATCCAAGAGGCTTCTCTCTGAAGAACTCTCTTAGAACTGAAGAAGCATCTTGGATGAGAGGCGAAACGTCTTCAAGGAACTACAAGACGTCCAGTTCACCAGAAGTCCTTTTGATACTCCAATACATTTAATGAAAAGAAAATTACTTTTACTTAAGCATGAGCTACGCATTCTTGAAACCTAGACGTTCGACTGTCATGTATTACTTGCTATAAGTGTGGTATTATTGTTTTCATGTAAGTAAAGGTAAGGGTCTAATTACTAACACTGTTGTTTATTAGAGCCATGTGGATTAGCATTCTTATCCTGGTGCTCGCTCTGTTTGCTTCACCTTGCAGCTGTGCGCGCTCCGTACGGGCAGAACCGGGCCGCGTTACGCCATTTAGGTGAAAGGTTAACCTCACCGTCATCAACATTCGTGTCAGTCTGCGAGTTAAAAAAAAAATACTCAAACCAACATTAGCAGCAGCTAAACTGCGCAGTAACAACTTGAGCTAACTGTCAACACTGGAAATACTTCGGTGCATGTTTAAGTTATCAGTCGCTGCTCGCTGGCTAACTTATAATCGTAGCTAGCCGAGGACCTGGCTGTCAAACACAGCTTTATCACGGCGTGTTAGCATACAACGGTCCCTTATGTCACTCGATTGGGTTGTGAGCCAAATGTGGTGCACACATTCGGCTCTTCGGCTCACACACATTTTTGCTGTCGGTTAGTGTTAAATGATGGTACCTGCATGTTACGAAAGAAGCTAAGCTAGCCATGATTGTTATTGCTCTAAGGCATTTCCATTGTATGCAGGCACATGCAGCTAAGGCTACCCCCCCACGGCAAATACTGCTCTTATATAAATTAATTTTAATTTGGTGTGCATACCTCTCCTTGCTTTGAAAAGTGCGGCCATGACGTCTTGCTCTCTGATGGACACAACGTTACAGTCTGTCAGTGACTATTTTCTCTGCAAACCACGTTGCTGACTTCAAGTGCTGTCGGAATTGTGTATTCGCTGCTTAGCACAGTGTTGCAGATATCCAACTTGGCTTTATTGTAGTCTAAATGAGGTAGTATTTATTTATTTATTTTAAATTTGATTCCCTCCAAAAATGTGATTGTTGTAGCAAATGTGATTAGGTTCAAAAATGTTTTATGAGGTCAACTCATGTATTCTTAGACACTTAAAAATAAATTGTTTTTGAGTCGTAGTCATTGAGGAGTATTATACAGGTCATTGCTACTTTCAGGATTCATTGTCCAACTTTGGTCACTGTCAAAGTTAATGTTTAATGTTAGTTTATTAACACAGTTCCTGATATCAAAGTACACAATGAGAGCTTGTATTGTTTTACAACTGTTGTGGGTCGCTGAAGGCACCATATTGTCCTTGTTTACGCTGCATGACGTAAACTCGCCAAACGTTTATTTGTTTTTTCAAGCTTGTGCGCATGCGGCTTATAGTTTAAAATTTACTTATGTTTAAATGTTCCCTGCATTTAGCCATTGGGTACATAGCTAGTGTTTCTTTCAAAAATAGTAGAAAATTACCTAAAATAAGCCATTCATTTCTCTCTCTCTCTCTCGCTCTCTCTCTCTCTCTCTCTCTCTCTCTCTCTCTCTCTATATATATATATGTAATTTTTGTCCAGCCAAGTGCTCTTTTTTTATTTTCAAATTTTTAATCTATTATTTTATGATAAAATATGACACAAAAAAAATCATACGAAAACAAAAAAATGAAAATAGCCTGAACTCAATCTATCACAGACAGCAATACTCAACCAGTCAGAGACAGTGGTACAGCCAATTGGTTTCATTATCATAAATGTATTATTGTATTCTGTCATTTTAAAAAAATGAAAGAAAAAAGTTATTTTTATACCCTATGTAAAGGTGCTCAATAATTCACAATAATTATAAATGCCATATTAAAATACATGACTGCAAAGATCAGTTACATTTAAATCACCAAACAAACATTATAATCTAACATCTTCCACACCTAGTTAACTTTCTGTCTTTAATTTGGGAGGTGGTCCACATTAATGTGTTTGCAATCAAGGGGGGGCCTGCATTCCAGTTAATCAAGAACTGCTGCTTTAGGCCCTCTGGTTAAAGGCATAGGTCTACCTTTGGAAATAAAAAAAAATGAAAAAAACAACACATTGAGATAATAACCTACACCCTACAATCACCTTCAGGACTCCTATCCAAATATTAGAGTTTTTGTGCAAACAATAAATGTAATTCAGCAGGGATGTCTCAGGTTTTTCACAACATGTTTATTTTTAGCACCATAAAAAGTCAGTTAAGGTTGTCCTGTGTATTTGCTCTCATTCTGTCTTTCCTCTTGGATGTAGCGATCATGGTGGATATTTTGAAAAGGATTGGAGACAGGGAGGTGTTTGGAGAAATAAAAAGCTGAGAGTGCTGCATGGCTACGACAGCAGCCGGCGGTCAGCAGGTGACATTCACTTGCTGGCGGAGGTGAGGTTGAAGCATCCTTTCTGGTGGAACTGCATGTCCCTGATACGACGCATCGACTGAATCTGGGGCTGGAAGGCAGCGAAATCGTTGTAGTGTTTGTAGTCACCGCTCTCAAACAGGTACTGGTAGCCTCTGTATCCAGGGTACTGGTAACCCACCCACCTGAGGCAGACATGGGGAGGGTGAAGATACACATGACCATGAATTAGTATAAACTTTATCATATAATTACTCTATTTCCTTCTCATTGTATGATTTTAAACTAGACTGAAGACCATTGGCCCTTCAGGAGGACCTAAAAAAGCTTCTACCATTCCTTTTAGATATTCTAAATGGGCGGGAGGTTTCGTGGTCAGTGAGAAAGTTTTAGAGGTTGTTAAAGAGGCTCTAGCGGTTGGTGTAAACCTTTCAAAAGTCCAAGAAGTGTGTGGAGACTGTGAAAGTTCTAGGAGTCCTTAAAGAGGTCCTAGTGGTTCTTTAGGAGGTTCCAGAAACATGACCATGGTAACCAGTGCCTGCCTCACTTATATTGGAATCGTAAATACCTGGTTGCAACACGACGACATGTCTGACACTACAAAGTAAAAAAAAAAACATTCACACCAGTAAGAGTGAATGTGCAATAATGTGATCAAAAAACACACCACACTTAGCACTTAAGCTTAAGCGTTGTTGATGTTACAGAACTTACTTTGTTGCCATCTGCCATTGTAGTCACCACTGCTTTGCACTGTGGGATATTTATGCCAGCGTAGTGTCAAGTGCCTGGATACTTTCCCCTAGAAATAATATGCAATTTGTGCGCTATTGGTTTCATATTATTTTTTTGGACATACAAAAAATTCTCATGCACTGTTTTAGCTTACTAAATTATATGTTGCTATCGAATTTTAAAGGAGGTTTGATGGTAATTGATGAGGACTAGAGATCATTGAGAAGGTTCCAGGAGGTCCTAAAGAGATTTTTTTATTATTCTGTATGGAGCTTCCAGAAGTCCAGGAGGTTTAGTGGCCATCAAGAAGCTTCTTAGGGTTCCTTAAACTAGTTCTAGTGAACATTGAAAAGGTCTCACGGTTCCACCGGAAGGCTGTAGTAGAATTTTAAGAGATTCTAGAGATCATTGAAGTGGTACTATGTTCTTTTAGGTTTGTTGTCCTCCTTTTCATGAGCACATTGTTTTCAGCACAGAGTCTCTGCTTGATTTATAAACGGAAAGAAGCACATTTACCCCCCGGCTGTAAGTCTTTTCTCCTTTTCTTTTCAATCAAAGCTGTTCTGTAGTGTGTGCCTGTGTGCGTGTGTGTGTGTACTCACGCTCCTCCTGGCACCTTCACGCTGCCCACTCTGTCACAGAAGCCATGCGCCCAGAGGGTGGGCACATCATCCTCCTGGATCTCCATCTTGTTGCCCTTGAAGTCAGAGAGCTCATACAGGCAGATCTTGTGCTCCAGGCTGTCCTGCAGGGAGGGAATGAAGCATGTCACATCTACAATTAAATGATGTGTATGGAAGTTTTGTGTTGCTGCTGTTGTTGCTCCAAGGGTGTCACTGTTGGTTGTACAGTCTGAAATACGTTGGCACTGACTCGAGAGATTGCTGTGAAGTTTGGTACACTCTTTAGTTTCATCCAGATGTTGAACCCTAATAATGTTCATGATCCCATGACTCATCTAGCTTCAAAATCAGGTCAAGCTCTCTACTTGCCCAAAACTCATGTGAGAATGCCTCCACAATCAAAGATGTGCAGCAAAATCAGAAGTCAGAAGTTTGCCATTACAGCCCTTCTTTATTACAATTTTACTCAGTTCAGGGAGTCAAACTCTGTGCATAGCTCTGCAGTGTCAAGTTCTCAAGACAATTAGTGTTACTGCTGGAATTCCAAAATGTCCAAATGAAGCAATACACCGTTCTCATTTCTTTTAGCTAGAAATAACCACACACCAATGAAATGGTGACAAGAAATATTCATGTGTAAGTAAAGGAGTCTATGGGAGTCTGTTTTAAATACATAAAGCATATACAATAATACTTGGATTGTGAATTGACCCCCTACTGTTAGAGCAATACAAATCACAAATGTCTTACATTTTAAATACCAAAGAGAAATATGGCAGGATCTGCATTCAGTGTTAAAAAAATACATAGTTATTATTACCTTTAGACACTACTCACTAGTGTTGTGTAAAACACTGACCTAGTGTGACTCTGGTGTTAAATTTGTGCTAGTGGGAGAGTTGTTGCAACTCTGTCATAGTGTAAAATATTTAAAAGTTTCAAGTTCTTTTTGGTTTTTTTAAGTCCAGATGCCTTCAACTGACTGCCTCAACCTGGTTGACTGAGAACCTACACAGACACTTTCAAAACTGCATTTGAACTCTATTTGTGGACCACTATGGATACTTTTTTTAACTCTGTTGGTTTCATATTATTTTTTTGGACATACAAAAAACTCTCATGCACTGTTTTAGTACTACTACTAGTGTTACATTTATATCTATAGTATTTGAATTAATACTGCTGACTTTGCTGTGTGGAGTCTCTGTCAGCCTTTGCCAAACAAGTTTAATATGTCCCTCAAAGGCCTGCCATACAGAGAATGGATAATTTTTCCGTAGGGAAAAGCACTGATCCATCGTTTCCAATATATTCACTGGCTCCAGTGTCTCAAATGTGAGATGTAAGTCATATTCATCAGGATTCAGTGTGTCAAAGGTTTGCTTTTGAGCTGTTGGTCAGAAATATTACAATATTTTTAAGGATTTTTTTAAAGAAACATCTGTTAATTTTCTCACCACAATATATCTTTGACTCACTAAAAGTAGCAGTGTTGCAATGTTTTTTATGTGTCTTTGCAGCTGTGTAGTTGTAGTAGTGTTAAACGAACCATGCGGATGGGCCTGAGGGACATGAGGCAGTCGCTGCGGTAAGAGTTGCTCCAGGTATCCCAGCGAGGATACTCCCCCTTCTCCAGGATGAACATCTCCCCACGGAGGTCAGTCTGCTCAAAGGCAACAAAGCTGGAGAGGGGGGTCCGCCAGGCACAGAGGGGGCACAAGTGGGGGAAGGACAGGAGAGGAAGATTGGAGGGTGTATGCAAACAGGGACATTGTGGGTGGCTTGTGTGGCTGCAGCCGCTCAAATTTGGTTTGTGTTTCCACTTACGGGCCGCACTCCACAATGATACTACGCACTCTATTGATGCCACGGTCACACACGTTCATACACTCATTCTGGACCTCGATCATCTTGCCCTGGAAGTTCTCCTGTTCGAATAGCATGATCTGCACAGAGGACATGTCCTGTCACACCAGAGCAGCAATCATTGTATCCTGCTAAAGCAGTGTCTTCATTCCGCTCATAAGTCAGAAAACTAAATTAAAAAAACAACTCTTGTAAATCAAAAACTGCCACACAGAGTATATTTAAGTGCAGTTATTTTTCTGCAACCTAATACTTCAGTTCTACCATGTTCAAAAGAAATTATTCCACTTTTTACTCCATTAAATTTACTAGGTTAAGATATTATTCACAAAAAGCATGACATTAGATATTCTGGTATTACACAATGCACTTTCATGTCAGCTCCACGAAATGCTATTTTTATATTAATGAAACCATAATTATAACACACTTAAATACATTTTTTGGGAAACTGTGTACATACAATATTTGCTAGCCCTTCAGTATTAGCTTCTTTTCAGGAGACTTCTAGAGGAGAAAAGTACTTTCACAAGTGGTGTTGCTGTTGCATTAACTATCTGAGCACTTCTTCCGCTGTTGTAAGGAGACCCTTTAAATTCTAATCCAAGCAATTTAGAGCCATAAACTGTGTGGAAGGGGCCTTTAAAGGACCATTGACTACAACCAAACTGCAGCAGTGCACCTCTGTGGACAGTTTTTACTATTTTAACCATTTTAATCAAGCCCACCAGATATCGCAAAATCCAAATAAAACCAAAATGAACAGCTCAGTGGAAGGACTTTTTTTTTTTTTCATTTTGGCAATGTGGACAGACTTGCCCTTTAAATCAAAACAACGCACAGATTCTGCAGAAAAGCCACATAATGCTGCCATGACTCACTCTGAAGGATCCCAGGCTAGGCTCGCCGGTCTTAGTGGCCTTGCTGGAGGCAGCTGGAGCTGGGGCTCCCTTGTCCTTGGCATCGGTGCCCTGGCTGGAGGCGGACTTGGCAGTCTGAGACATGGTGAGGGGCTTCAGGAGAGTCTGGGGTAAGAGATGGAGGAAGACAAGGGGATGAAAAGAAATGGAAATGGAAATGGAGGTGTAAATAGAAGTGACAGGATTACACGGAAGGCTAAAAGGGAAGGAGAAGTGAATGTGGCCTCAGCAAGGTGTTATCACTGTCAGAGGGTGGTTGTTATGTGTGTTTTGGGGGATTTGGATTAAAAGTACAAGTCTGCCATTTTATGTGGGAGGCTCATTTGGGCTCTGGACTTCTGTTTGGGCCTTTCCCCAGGCTGAGGGTGACTTGCCTGGGTGTGGTGGGCAGGGAGTGGGCCCTGGCTCTAGATGTGTGGTGGTTCCCCTGCACTGTGATGGATGTTCTGCTGTGCATGTCTGTGTCTGTGTGTCCTTACCTGCGTTAGTATAGCTTGCAGTGCCGTGTGAGGGAGGCTGGCTCGTGCTGGTCCCTTCAACGCTCGACCAAAGCTTTTATACTCTGGCAAAGGCCAAATGTGCAGGCCCACGGCACAATAGAAAGCCTCTCGTCATCACAGTTGGCCCACGACAAAGCCACTGGGTCATCGCATAGCCCAGAAACACCACCAGGCCCACACTGGCCTGCCTGTAAGCGTTTTGCTATCAAAGGAAACCACTGACCAAGGCATTTTTGTCATGCTGGGTTGGTTGAGCTGTACGTTACGGTTGCATGTGGAGAGGAGGAATGTGAAGGCCCAGAGAGCACAAAGAGGTAATCCCTTCCCTCTAAAAAACACAAAATATTCTTTAAAAAACTTTGTATTAAACTTCCATCTGAACCATATTACTTCTTGAGGAATAACAGCAAGAAATCAATATAGGAAACTGAATATAACCACGCCTGCATAGAATGTGGGATTTCATCTTTACGTCACACTTTAAACCTCATGATGGAAAAAATAAGTGTATAGTAAACAATAGGTTTGTCTGTATGAGTTTGGGTAAATAATCAACATCAGAGCCTGAAGGATATGGAATTTTTGGGACCCCTACCGATATTAAGAAAACAAAAAGTTCTTAAAGTTCCTATATCGGCTGATATATGCAAAAAATATTTTGCAATGATCCCTCAAATGAGGTTATCAAATATTTGTAACAACAATATGCAATGATGGTTGAATATTTTACAGATGAACAATAACATTTTGTTGTCTGAAATGACAGCAATGCACTGAAACAGTGGCCTTCACTGAATATATAATAATTATAAATCACCCCTAGCATCTTTTTCTGCATTGTGTTCTTTTAAACCAAAGTTTGTTTATATTGGCTGATATTGATAATATATATACCGATACCAATAAATCTGTGATAGGCCAGTTTTGGCAGAGGTCAGGTCTTCTACAGGATTCTGTGAAAACAAAATGGAATAAGCAAGCCAGCGTACATCATGGTTTCATTCTTCTTTTGACATCGTATTGCAGCTGGCATTCAGTTTTCCTCCTTCTGGAGTGTATATGGGAAATTACACAAACCCATACATACCAGTCTTTGGCAAAAATTTAGATATTGCCTTGTACCCTCTAAATACTAAGTCATTTTTTAATTTAAAAAAGAGTAACTGTCAGGGCTGCATTAATATTTTAAGTTAAGACAACTTGAAAAGATATTGTATTAATGATTCAAAGGTACCTAGACTTAATTTTTTTAAAAACAGCCTCGACACTCCAAACAATGACTTCGGTTTTACAATGTAGTCTACTTGAGCTGAGTTCATTGTCTTTTATTTCAAGTTCAATGTGATCATTCTCCAGCCTGAGTCACTGCCTGATTTTAAAAGATCTGCTAAGTATTGTACTCATAGGAGTGTGGCGCGCCGAAGATACACAAGTGGCAACCTTAAAAAATGGTCTGTGTGAAGAGCTTTAGCAGCATTTGATGATGTGGGATCTTTCCAATTCAACCGTTTGAATACCCTTTCTTGACTTCAAGAAACAAAGTTTGGCCTCCATGTCACATCAGACACGCACAAGATGATATTTGGGACATTTTGTCCTTATTTTTGTAGAGTGTGATGAAGCAGTAATGCATCATTCATTTTTATTTGCCATTGAAGAGGATTGGACTCTGCAGATACAAAGACACATTCAATGTTAATAAAAAACAAAAAAAAAAAATCAGTAATTCTTAGTTACAGGTCAAGTCAAGTCAAGTCAAAGTTTATTTACAGTATATAGCACATTTAAACAACCTCAGTTGACCAAAGCGCTGCACAATGATTAAAATAAGATATCGGCAAACCCTGAGTGCGTAAAATATATTAATAGACTATGATAAAATATAAACATAATAATGGATAGACAAAATAAAATCATGGTAAAAACAAAGTAAAACAAATTAAGCAAAAGCCAAAGTATGTTGCCTAGCTGGGACCATAAATATTACATTTATTTCAGACCCTGAAGTGCTCAAAATCCTACACAGTGGACAACACTTTCTAAAATGTCATTTTAAAGTGCAAATTTGCAAAATTGATCATTAAAATTGTAAGAGAATGCAGAAAATTTGCTTTAAACCCACTAGTGAATCCACTGGCTGTTTTCAGTTTTAGTGTAACACTTACAAGTAACAAATTAACTGTACATTTTTGTACATATTTATTTATTTGTGATTTTACGTATCATTACACATTTACTGGCTCTGTTGAAAAACAGTTTATTCATCATTCCAACAGTTCTTTGTGTAAGAAAAATCACTGCAGTCATATGTTCACATCTGTTAAAATAGATGCTAAGCTAGGCTAACTGCCTCTAGGCTCCGTTCCTGTGTCGAAAGTGGGTACGCATTCTCCAAACAAGGTGAACTTTTAAGGAAACCTAAGATGATATGTCTCTAAAAGTTTGCAAACAGCTACCTTTCTCCTGCGTGAACAAAGATCTGCTGATGGTCATGACGTTTAATTTCCTTTTAAAAGCCTTTCTTCAAATCTGTGCATGTGTCTGGATGTATATCAACGTTAACATCAGTGCAATCATACTGCCAGCAGCTCTGTAGATGAGGATCCCTCTGTTTTGTTCCGTCCAGGTGAAAAAAAAAAAGTTTTGGGTGATCATAATGATGATAATATCTGGATTAAATCACCTTATCTGGAGGCAGGATTAACTTGTTTTTGATTGGTGCAGATTTGGCCTGAACTAATCCTGCTGTGTAATCTGTTGGTTCCAGTTGCATTCTGGCTGGACATCAAACCTCAACGCTTTATGGTGCCATCTGGAATGTGTCCTTATAAAATGGCTCTGGACAGCCTGTGGTGTGTGGATAGATTTACCAATTTACCAAATTTTAAACGATTTTGTGAAGGGAAAGTTCTCACGCAAAGGCTTTATATCGGACAACATTCAGCATTACTTTCATTAAAGGCTAAGACTGACTGAATTTGCATTTTTTTTTTTTTTTAAATTATTATTATGAATAAATATCATGAAGAGCAAACATTAGTCAATCTCTCAGCTCCAAACCACTTGGTTCAGGCTAAAGATGTAAAATCCTAAAAAAAAAAAAAACAGCTCATAAACATATAGTTTCGTGTTTCAGAATTGGTTGAATAATTTTCACCAAACAAACAGGAAGGAGGAAACATTTGGAGGGGGCTATTTTCAGGGGTGGATTAATCCACATTTGGTGACATACAGAGTATTACTGCAGCAGGATGGTGTATGTGGAATTCAGTCAAAATAAATCGGTGTGTGTGTTCATTGTGATGAAGGATCATGTCATCCAGTGCAACAGGGGGGCTCGCTTTTGTGTTTTTATTGTTTTTTTCGACAGCAACAGAGCTCTGTGGCACAAACAAACAAATCTTTCAGGCTGGTATAGTAGGTGTTTGGAGATACAGTTACAATTTATAGGGTTCTGGCTTCGACAACAAAAAATAGAATATCAGCTTGATGAGAAACTCACTGTGCACATTCAAGAAGGAGACACCTGTTGATTTTGAAACGTATTGTTGACACTGCGGCCTTTTACGCGCACTGACACGTTCACCAGTTCCTGATGAATTGCTATCTTCATTTAACATGCACTAAGAAATGATTGAGTTATATTGATTTTACTGACCTCAAGGCCCCTCTTGTACTCCTGCTGTCAACTGGAGAAAAGTTGTGACTATGAGAGCTAGCAATCATGAAAACTGTGGTAAGTTATCTCAACTCTTTACTGTTTCTGAGACAATCATAAAAAGTCAAAACAATAATCCGCATTACTGGAATATGGAAACATGTCGTAAAAGGGTTGTATTCCCAGGTGATGTGGTGATGTGTGTCTATTTTTTTTTTTTTTTTCTTTTTCTCTTCTTTTCTGACATTGAAATCATGATCGATAATAAAAAAATAACTTGTTGCAGCAATTGAAAAAAACAGTGAAAGCTCATCCTTCCATTCCTCAGCCCTCTGTGTTTTCTCACGGACTCATTGTATCTTCTCTCACTATATTTGTCACCATGTTCACCAACCAGGGTGATAATGTGGTGTCTGCACTTCTGCCCCTCCACAGATTAGCTGCGCTTTTGTCGGGGAGCACAAAGAGAAAAGCCCCTCCCTGCTGCTGAGCCGGGGCTTTCAGCATGGTCCCTTGCCAGGGGAGGCTTTAAAAGGGTGGGGGCGCTTGGTTCCTCTCACTCTCACGGCAGGACAACCCAAGGGCATCAAAGCAAGGTGAGTCCCTGTCCCCGCTACCCCAGCCAGCGCAGCCGGGGGCAGGCGGCGCAGCCAGGGTACAGCAGCCCCCTAACATCCACACTCACAAACAAAAAGTCCCAAACACAGGAGCCATCCAGGGCCCCAAAGGCCGACACAGCCCCCAGAGAGGGCGAGATAAACAGTGGTGATGGTGGAAAATCTCAGCAGCAGGAGGAAATGAGCAAAAATAATAAGATAAAGAGATAGAATGGGTGGGACAATGAAGTCGACATGAAGCTTCTGGCTTCTTTGGCTCTAAACTCTGGTGCTCTCAGTCCAGGAATTATCCAGGCCATCATGCGGTTGCTGTGTCCAACACTCCTAGAACACACAAACTGCTTTTGTTGTAGCTAAATGGCAGCTCGGGCTTCATGGCAGCATAGATGTTGCGATGAAAGGTTTGTAATAGGGGCTCACATGTTTCTTTTGCACCGGCACGCTTCGCTAATCTCTCAGTCATAGCCGTCCGTCCGTCATTGTCATTTCTGTCCTTTGTAACTATGTGGTTGTTTTTCCTGTTTGTCCTCCAGACAAGATGACTCACCATTGCACCAAGTTCTCCGGCCACTGGAAGGTGAGTTTGGAAGCGCACATTCATACATCACCTCTTTTTTTTCTCTGAACTGCTACTTATTTGCTCGTGTACAAAGTAAATTTATTAGAGCATGTTTGTGCTGTTATCCTTATTTATCATACTGCTAATCTAAAAAGGCTCGTCAGAGCCATACTTGCTTGTCATACAGTATTCGTACAGGTGACTTTCACTGATACCAAGCATGCGAGTTTTTGGGCACCCTTTACAACACAGTTTATTCCTGGTATTAGATCATTGTCTTCGATGAAGAGAGCTTCCAGGGCCGTCGCCATGAGTTCACCTCCGAATGCTCCAACGTAATGGAGCTGGGCTTCGAGACCGTGCGGTCCCTCAGAGTAGAGAGCGGAGCGTGAGTGAGCACACACACAGAGTGTAAAGACAAACTAAAAAAACAGAGACATGACAATATGATAAGAGTCTGAGGTAAGGAGGATATGATCATAGTTGGCTCAGAAACTCTTTTGTTTTTTGCCCACAGCTGGGTGGGTTATGAGCACGCCTCCTATCAAGGACAGCAGTTTGTGCTGGAGAGAGGCGAGTACCCCCAGTGTGATGCTTTCGGGGGCAGCAATGCTTATCACATCGAGAGACTGACCTCCTTCAGGCCCATTGCCTGTGCTGTAAGTTTTTCCTCGCCTCCTGCACTCTGCTTCTTTACACTTTCAGGAAAAACTACTCATGCACATTGTTTGTCCTTTTGTATTGTTGTTTTTCCTCCCTGCAGAACCACAGAGAGTGCCGTATGACTATCTTTGAGCGTGAGAACTTCCTGGGCCGAAAGGGTGAGCTTAGTGACGATTATCCCTCCCTCCAGGCCATGGGCTGGTGCAACAATGAAGTCGGCTCTCTCAGGGTCCAGTCTGGAGCGTGAGTGTCCTCAACTTCCTCCACTTTTTTTAAAATTTATTTTACATTTCAAAAACAATCCTGTTTAAGACTTTCACGACAGCCTTTCATCAGCGTTTCTTTCTCTCTCTGCCGTTTCTCAACAGATTTGTGTGCTACCAGTATCCTGGTTACCGTGGTTACCAGTATATCATGGAGTGTGATCGTCACTGTGGGGAGTTCAAACACTTCAAGGAGTTTGGTTCCCACTGCCAGACCCCTCAGATCCAGTCCATCCGCCGTATTCAGCAGTAACTCACTCCAAACCCTCCTATCCAATGTGACCCCTAACCTTTTGCTCCCCTCTGCTTCCCGGTGCTGAATAAACTGTCTTTCTTAAACCTGACTGACTTCCACCAATGCATCTGTTTATCTAATCTATCAACACTTTGACTTTTCTGGACCCCAGTCTCTCCTTCACTATACTAACACCAACCTGGCGTCAGTATAGTGGCAATAAATGTTGACTTAAAATAAACTTAAACTAGAGAAATGAGTTAACCAGTTGTTAGTCTGACAACAAACATTTTCAATCATACAGTTTACAATTAGACTGTTAATCAGTTAGTCACCCAGTAGATGATCTTTTTGCAGTTTCAATTATCAAGAAAAGAAACAATATCCCAGCTTTTCAAATGTGCACATTATTCTCATTTCCTTGGTTTATATTATTGTTGATTTAATTGGATTTTTGGATTCAGGGCTGAAGGATGGGCAAAGACACTTGGAGTCAGTCATTTTCACTATTTTCTAGTGGTCCATAGATTCAATTACTCAAATATTGAATAAAAGAATACATTAATGACATGAAACATCTGTTGCAGATGTACTTAAAGCGTTTAATTGAATTAAATTGGGCAAGCTGTTGTGCTAGTCTGTTCTATCTTGTCAATGTCTCTGTCCTTGTGAACCCTCATCACTGGTTGTATGTTTCTCATGGTTGATCAGTTTAGTCAAGAGTATTTTTTTTAATTTGTTAATGTGTAAGAAATAAAATTATCTAGTGGGAAGAAAGAAAAAAGATGCAAAGACTGGAGGAAAGTCTCAACTATGTTCATCAAGCGGCACTTAATATGCCAGTAGAGCTCAATTAAATTGATAAAAAAAATAAATAAAGGGGAAAAAAGGCTAAAAGTGTGTAAATTGCTGTTGAGAGGTAACAGTTAAAGTAATAATTTGGTAATAGAAACAGAACTGGATTAACTGCTGCGTGTGGTTATGAAACTTAAACATTTCTATTGATGTTCTGTTGATAATTTTGCCCAAAGTAACTTTTTACTGGAAAGTGGTGAAACCAAATATTTACACAAGCACACTGAT
The DNA here is from genome assembly GCA_001698575.1 of Mola mola. Taxonomy (NCBI): domain Eukaryota; kingdom Metazoa; phylum Chordata; class Actinopteri; order Tetraodontiformes; family Molidae; genus Mola; species Mola mola. Next base: position 10,814,332 of record KV751320.1, on the reverse strand, counting down.
GTGTAAAATGTGCATTTTATGAAACGTGATAAATTTTTCAAGTATCCTGCAAAGTAGAAAAAAGGAGCTTGAAATGGAGATGGTAATGCTTGGTAATTACCTTTACTATAATGGAACCTACAGAGTAATAACTTCCACTGGGCACAATTTGATTAAATCATTTTTGACTAAAGCTTTTGCTTACAAATTTACTAAATGCATAAAGTTGAAAGAAAGAAATTGCATTTCTTGGCAAAAAATGTGATGGTAATTGCTGAAATAAAACCGCTGAAAGCATTTGCTGAATTGCAGAACTGTGAGATGAAGAGTAAGAAATGTCAGGAGCTACACTATAAGTTGACATGTAATATTGCTCAAAAAAACTTGGAAGTTTAAAATTTAATGGCTATGAAAAATGAAAGATCAAAATAATTCACTGAAAACTGAAAGTGCAAACAAACGAGAGAGGCAAACAGGTGGAAAGGAGACAAGGACAAAGAAAGGAGAAGCTATAGATGTCTAATGTTACATAGGCTTAATTCAACATTAAAGAAAATCACAGGTCACAACAGTGCCAATAGTGTGGATATCTATGGAAAACTTCTTCTACCGGTGGTGTGGCGTCCTTTTTTGTATGTTTTCGATATGCCTTAACTTACAGCGCTGTTATTGGAACTCCTTTTACTGCTATCTGTTGCAGAACATAGGGTGCGTTGCCATCGCTGACCAGGAGACGGCACTGCGCTTCCATCCAAACGGCACATTGCGCTTACAAGGACGTTCCACTGTTACATGTCAACACTGTGCTGCGGCGTTATTACATTGTGAGAGGCTGCTGCTTCGTGACCACTCAGATCAATACGGAAATACAACGTATTTAAAATAGGGCGCAGTTCATATAATGATTGATTTTAATTAAGTATTTTACACGTATCCTATTCAAACAGGCCCAATGTGACGCTCTCTCTCTGAGCTACCCCACTCCAAACGTCCGATATGAGCCCTGACAAAAGGTTTGCAAAAGGGAAATATTAAAGGTAAATTGGCCAAACTGTAGAAGCACTTCGACAAGCTCTTTTCTTTTGGTTAAAACATGATAAACCCCTTACCTCTCAAAACCACTTGGCGTCAAAGTGGTCCAGCTCCAGCCGGCAGTGAGCCGCTCCGCGTTTTGCGAGCCTCTCCCCGCCGCAGTGGGAGGAAGTGAAGCACGAAGCGAGTAGTGCCACTGTGCTAGCAAAAACACGGAGAAAATACACCGACGGGGGACCTCGGCGAAACATGTACCACGTTGGAGCTGGAAAAGAGGCATCTTAGTCGAAAGGAGCGGACTGTTAATGCCGACACACGGCCGGAAGGCAGCGGACGCGCGCTTGGTTTAGCCTATTAGCTCCTAACTAGCCAGCTGTGAGCTCCCGCAGCACGGACAGCCCTGTGAGGCAGGAGTCGCTCCGGGCAGGAGGAGTGCGACGACCCGCTCAGCACCACTCGTCGTAATTGGGGTTATCGACCCGTGTTCGGTCGATTTGGTGGAGAACAACATAGTGGCGCTGTGGTCGCTTAACACTGCCCGGGGAGGACAAATGCAGCGTCTGCCCAGTAGTCTTATCAGTTAATCACAGTTTACGGCGACGAGGAAAAGTTACTGTACAAGCTACTGCCGGCCAGCCGATTTCTATCTCCCAGCGCTCCCTTCCCCTCCTCCACCGTCAGCGTCACCATCAGCCCACAGTCAGTAGCTCTGTGCTGGGTCTCCGGGCGAGGAGGGTCCCCCAGCCACCACCAGCGCTCCGGGTAGTGTTAACTTAACAAGCAACTATGGATTATCATGTAGGAACCTGTTTTTGAAGACACTGGACAATCGAAGACTGTTGCTCTTGACTTCCCCCTAATACGGGGCAGTTTTTATTCGCAGTCGTTAGCTTAACGTTATTAAGTAAATCGCTGCTTGAAATCCAGCCAGTGTTGTCGTCAGTCTGCCAGCCACTGACTCCGTTCAATGCTGGCAACAGGGGTATTTTTATGTAGGCGCCGGAGCGACACGGCCCAGATTAGATGTAGAAAATTGGTTAATCATTCTGTATTATATCATATAGTTAGCCTATTGGCTAACAGGTTTCGTTTAGCTAGCTAGCGTGGTGGCTAACTAGCTCACGAACCCAAATATCGACTGTGCCAGCAGCCTACAAGTTCCATCTCGACGTGATGATTCGTGGTAGTAACTACACCCTTTGACTTTTTGGGGTTTTTTTTGTGCTGGACATTTTGAGGTGCTTGAAAACGTCTTTACTGACGACATTGCTGGTGATCGATGAGCCGTGAGGGAACATTTAAGCATTCGTTACACAGGAAGCCAGCCAGCAACGACTGCAACGTAAACATCGGCGGTGTGTAGATTTTTTTTTTTAATGGGCTGTAAATCATGCTTCCCGGCTCATCTTTGACCTGATCGTGTGGCGTCTTATCGGCGTGTCAGAGAAATCTACATTTTGATGCACCGGCTGAGACACTGAGGACGACGAACCAGTACTCTGATGAAAACACATTTCAACCTGTCACCGAGAGTCCTCCCTCTTCAATTTCCCCTTTTTCGGTCTGACTGGTTGAGACGAAGAACCGCACGTGTTGCCATTTTATCACAGTGAAGCTGCTTTTCTGCTGTCCGGACACAAAAGGAGCCAGTCACACTACACTGTGCAGCCACTCCACAAAAATTAGATCATTTTTTAAAATTTTTTTTGTCGACAGCACAGTGGCTACATATGAAGAAAAAAGCCTGAGACACATGCTGCACTGGGGACAAACCATTCGTTTGGACGCATTTCCACCAAGAGGAGCACGAAGGTCCCCAGAGACCTGTAGGATTTAAGAACTGTCTCCAGATCGAGCATCTGGTGCATCTACTCATCGGTGTGAGACATATCACATTACTTTAAGGCGAAGAAGTGCTGGCCTTAAAACCAGATCTTACCAATTTTTGCATTATCCCCCCCACCCCCCTCGCGCGCGCCTGCTTTAAAGAAACACGCATTTTTGCACTGAATGGGATTACAGGGACGGTGATCCAGCGGCCCCGGTGATTGCATATTTCTCGAAACCTGTCGCCCAATGTCTTCCCCCTGAGTTATTTTTTTTCTGCCACAATGATGTTAGTTTGAGGCAAATCGATCGGACTACAGCCCGAGACAACGACACCATTCCAGTCGATGGTCAGCCCCGCCGTCCGCTCCGCCGGCCCTGTCACGCACTTGACGCTTGATGTTGGTCACATCTGGTGGAGGACATTGTTATTCTAATTCCCCGAAACAAAACCTGTCCCCGGCCCAGTTCTTTTATTGATTTGGTCGTCCCAGGGTCGAAAGATGGCGGACCTCGAAGCAGTGCTCGCCGATGTCAGTTATTTGATGGCGATGGAGAAGAGCAAATCTACTCCAGCAGCCCGGGCGAGTAAGAAAATCATCCTGCCCGAGCCCAGGTAACCGCATTTACAAAGAGCTTTTGACATTACGCTGCGGCCCGAGCTTGTATCTGTTTGTCAAGTGGATGAATCTTTTGTGCATGCATTGCAGCCATGTAGGGAGATGGAGGCGGGCTTCCTCTCAAACCTTTGACTTACTGTAGATGCTAAGTGAAATATGACTAGAGCTTTTCAGTAGCTGCTCGCAGGTGTCATGATATCACCATAAGCAGTTTTCCACCCAGAAGTTCCAAAGAAGTTAACTTAGTGTTCAACAAATCTTTAGTGGCTTTCTGATGGCAGGTTGTGATGCAGGTGTAAGGAAAACATATGTCGTGATGTTGTATTTTATTATAAACAATGCTAACTCAGACATTTCAGATCTTTCTCATTTGCTGCCAAGCTTGCTCAACAGATGGTATATGTTTTATGTTGCACGTGCTGCACGTTAATGGAGGGCGCTCAGTGATGTCTGTGGTGTTTATATGCTGTGTGAGCCCTTTGATGCCCTTCCATTGTCAGGATTCAAAGCTCTTGATCTCAACCCATGCTCATCAATGCTGTGTGCGAGAACCCAGCACAACAGGACCATCAAATGAGTCTACAGTTAAATATCTTACGTAAAAAAACACCCCCCCATCCCCTCCATCATCTACACATAATGGCTCTTTCTTTTGTCCCGACTGTGCATCCGGTGAGGGCTTTGAATGCTTCTCTTCAGGTTTCAGGAATGTAGTATTACTTGATTGGAGGATGTGGTTAAAATTTGGTTATAGAGATAGTTGAGGGTTGGAAATTGAACAGTTTTTTTTATTTGTTGGGTTTTTTTTGTTTGTTTTGTTTGTTTAGTCAAGTGATAACCATTTTGTCAAAAGCGGCTTTGCACAGCAGATCTCTGCTGTCAAATTAGTTGTTTCATTAGGTTTATGCTTGTATACATGTCACAAATACAAACTAAAACCTATTATTGACACCACCACACGTGTAAACCTAGTGGCTCTTAATGGTGATTTGAGGTTTTGATGGGGGTTTAACAGCCATTATATTTAACTGAGTCATTTTGGAGGAGGTTAGTCATTGATTTACTTCCTGTCTTGTCCTGGCAGATCAGCAGAAAGCAATGATCCGGACAGTACAGCCATAAACACAGTAATGAATGTGAAGCCTGTTGATTTTTCCAACTGAAATTATTTCATTAAAGAGTACTCTGAAATGACAAATTAAATGTGCTAACCTAACAACTGTCAATATTAACTGGCATGACATAATTCACATATCTATCAGAAAATATTTCTCAGTGTTGCCTTGCTCTTTAAAATTATGGAAATATGTATTTTGTGATTTTTGCATTTTTTTTAGTCCATTTGCTAGATTAGCTGTACATTACCTCAAAGCATTTGTGAAAGTTGTTTTTAAGATGGTAAATTCAGGCTTTCCATTTTTAGCCAATCATTGCTTTCACTGTGTGTCAGCATGATATCCAAATAAACTTGCAGAAAATTGAAGCTTGCTTGAAGCCGCCGACTCTACTGCAAACATTTTGAGACATTTCATTTTTGTCGCGCCAGTTTTGTCATTAAATTGCCTTATCTTTAGCATACAGTCTAAAATTTACCATAAAAGTAGGGAAACGGAGAGATTATTTTCAAAACCAGGGACACACCAAGTTTCCTTATGTGCTTGTGGTGGGTGTTTCTTTTATGTACTTTTGCAAAGAACAAGCATAGCTACTGTAGGACCTCTTAAGATCAATCTCTTACTGAAAAAAACTAACCCTTGAGGCTTAAACGTTCACTTTAAAGTGGTATAAGCTTTCTCTCTTGCAATTGCACCAACTTGAATGTGTTTGCAAGTGACAAATTCAAACGGCTAATTTTGCCAACCAACAAAAGAAGCTACATATTAATTAACATTTTTCCAAATGGGGCAAATACACAATATGCTGCTTCACTAAGTTTTGAAAAGTATGTAGACAAAGTAGGATTGCAATGACATTGTATTTAGTTAAATGTAGTTGTGCTAATGAGAGGGCAATGTCTTCAAAATGATGTAAAATTAAAGCAGTTTATTATGTTGATTGGATGCTATGTTAACACATTTATTAACAAATTTGATAAGTAAAATATAAAATGTACTTGTATGAAACCTTTAAAAAGTTGAAATGTGTCATTTTAAAGGTATTTTATCTATAAATTTAATAAGCAAAGGTAAAATATAAAATGTAAAACGGCTTTTCTAGAGGACATAATAGATCAAACTAAACATGCAAGTCACCAAGAGCAAAGCCGTAAGACATCTGTCTTCTACAATCAATTAGAGGAATAAAGTGGGGAGTTACTGGTAAGGATAGACTTGATTATAGGTCTAGCAGAGTTTTGAATCCAATATTCAGCATTTTTTTTCCCTTATCAGAATCTGTTTTTTTTTTTCTTGGCCTTTAAAAATAATCGCTTACAATACTTTTTATTTGACATTACTAATCTAAAGTGGCAAAACATCTAGTAAATAGAAAATTTAAAAAATCAAATTACAAGTACCTAAAAATTTCACTTATATGTATAAGTAAATTAAAAATTAAATTATTGCATATGTTTAGCGGTTCCAAATATTATGTTTTGGCATTCTTGATTACTAATAATCAGGATCTGTTGAAAAACTTATGTTGGTTGATCACTTGTAAGTGGCTAAGCACTGTCAAGCGCAACAGATTTGTAAGCGGTATCAACCAACTCAGTACAGTGAAAACTAAAACAAACAGAGATAAACAGTAAAGATTTACTAACAAAACTTATCTATGCCAAGTTCCGCAATGTCGAAAAAATATCTCATAAAAATGAGGACCATGTCATGCAGTGGGGCTCAATCATGCTATTTTAATAGTTTCTGGTCAACAACAAAGTTCTTTGGAAGAGAAAGATAATATATCAGGCTTTGATGCGCACAGTAAAAATTGTTTTTATTAAGAATAAATAAGAAAAAATGTCAACGGTCAAAGCTTCATTCAAGTGATCCATCAACATAAAGATTTTTAGACAGAAAATGAGCTTTAGAAATGTGTATTAAATTCTGCTGTTGAGCTTTTTCTGAAAAACCCTAGATGATTCATTATTGAACTGTTGTGTGTTTGCATATGATCTCTTTGTACATACAGTGTAGAGTTGTTAGTGTTAAATTGAGCCTGTGTGTTTGGAGCCTTTGAGAATCTAATAAGGATTATCTAAATGAGTTCACTGCTCCTCATTAGACTTCAGGTCAAGATCCCAGGTTGCGAAATGTTAATGCTGGAAGTTAATCCAGGGATTGGCAACCATGTAAGTGAGGCGCTGACAGTACATTAAAGACAACATTAGAACATCTGCCTGATTTGCACTTTGTCAACTAGAAAGTAGAAGGCAATTAGGGGTGCGTCTAAACCCAAATTACCAAATTACACATATTATTTATTCCCTACCAAAAAACGTAAGATGTGGCTCTTCAGTTAATGTACGTGCTCAAGCACTATTATAGTTTTAAGTAAAACAGTTAGCAAAGCATGGCTTGCAGTAATATAAATATTTGTTCAAAATATGCTAATTAGGTCAATATCTTAATAATGCATCTATTGTATAATAATGCATTGTAATATGTAATATCTATTGTAATAATGCATCTATAATGCATCTATGGAATGCACACATGTTGTTAGTATGCGTGAATGCTACAGATTGCTTCAGAAGAATTATTTCAGTTTGGAACAACTTGTAAGCGATATGGGAATAATGTGGGCAACTCAAGATGAGATGGAGAACGGAGTTCAGTATCTCTGAATCTATATATGTACATATTTTTTTGATAAAGACTAGAGAGATTGTATGCAAACTGAGAAACTTATACTTATGCACAGTTTCAGCATGTGTGAAGATTTCAGTAGCATTTCTATGTGTGTGGTGGGGGGCCAGTTAAATGTGGCACTTTGGAAATAGCGTGGTACTGCCACATTCTCAGCGGGCCAAAGCTATGTCCTCTGGCAGTGGGGTGAGATTTTCTCAGCAACACTGGAGACAGTTGAGGTGAGAGGCATGGGGTAAGTCAAATGGTCGACTCACTGTTGTAGAGAAATCCATACAAGAAATGAGACATGACAAAGCAATCCAGGAGGTGGGAATACAGGAGAGAACAGTCTTTGTGTAGTTTGGTGTCATTCCATACCAGTGGCTGATATTAATCAGTTATGTCTTTTTAATTTTGTACTGTCTACATTGCTGCACATGGCTGTAGCTTTAAAGGCTGCCTCTCGTGAAAATCATGTTTTGACATTGTTAAAATGTCCATTTTGTGTTTTTAATGTACTAGGAAGCAAATGTTGACTAAAATAAATAGTCAACATTATTGAGGAGAATTTCTGCCTTCATTATGCAATTCACCAATGACAGTCTCAAAACAAACTCAGATGGCCCAGGACTTTTTCTTTAAAAATGTGAATCTTGACAACTTGAGGGAGTGTGGCTTAAGGTTGCAGATGTCCACTAGCTTTTTAATGCAAAGGATTTCTTCCTTACTTTACACTAAAGGGTATCTTATGGTTATCTGCCAAATTCTTATTTTTAATATCAGAATTGGTATTGGTGTATCCTTAATATGTACACAAGCCCAGCCTGCCGGAAAGTCTGCAAAACCTTTTTGCAGAACTGTATTTTCCTTAACAACTGATGTAGATGAGGACTTGTAAAACAATCACAAAAAAATAACATGAAAAAGAAAGTTCATGTGTTGGCCAAAAGGTTAGAGATTAGAGTCAGAGCTTGTGACTGAGAGATCTGGTTTAGTTCCCCAAATCTGCTTCAGCTCGCTTTTAAAGCCGGAGCAAGTTTTTTTTAAACCCCAAACTGCTCCACTGGAGCTGCCCATTTGTCAATGCATCAGACTGTGGTTGTGCTGGGCAGCTTCAACGTATGCAACTCTGTTAATGTGATCGGGGCGTTCTCTCAGTGAATACATGAATAAATTTAACAGTAAATGGACTTCCATTTATATAGCACCTTTCAAGTTACTCAAAATTTTGATTACTCAAAAATGCTTGTACAATTCTTCCATTCACACCCACATTCATATACTGGAGGCCTGCCAAGCTAGTGCTGTTTCCATTCACATACACTCATACATCAATGTCTTCTAGGTTCAATATCTTGCTAAAGGATACTTGAGCATGCTGATCAAACCCCCAGTTATCTGATCAGTGGACAACAACTCTACCTTCTGAGCTTTTAAAGACACCCACAATCCTTCTATAAACTGAAATCTTCACAGTTTAAATTTGTGGCGCAGAGCTTGGGGATATTTGGGAGCCCCCAATGAGTTGTATGTAGTTTTGAAAATTTAAATTCCCCAAATTTCCGAAAGTCCCAAGCTACTGCAGTTGTTTAAGAGAAAGCTATTTTGCTGTAAAAAAGGAAAAAAAAGGAAAAAAAAAAGAGAGAAATGTTTTGTGGATTAGAAACTTCACCCATCTTTTCATTGGCATGGGGGTAAATAATAATGACTAAATTAACATTTTTCCAGACTTATAAAGGCATCTAGAATGAAACACAAAATTGCTCCATTTTTCTCTCCATTTACACAGTTGAGTCTTGAGTTTGTTTGAAGTCAGGCAGCAGGCAGAAGCTAGAAAAACTGGTTTCAAAGTTTTAAATAGTTTACCAGGTAAAGAGAGTAGTTTCCAGAGGTGGGAGAGAGTCACATGTGTAAGCCACAAAAAAGTCTTAACTCTTAACCTTCACACCCCAAAGCAAGTCCCAGGTCTACATCCTGCTAAGTCAAGCAAGATGAACCCAGTAATTGCTTCAGTCAAGCAAGTCAAAAGTGAGGTCATATTAAGTTGTGATGCTCTCTCACAGTTTTCCATTAGTTAACTCGGTGACCATGAAATTTGAGTTTTATTTATAACAGGGAGCTTGTAGTAGCCTGCTTGCACCTTATAAATATTTTTTATGTTTGACAGTTTCCGGCAGTTACTAACATCTCCAAAGTGAACAACGATGTAAAGTGAGATTATGAGTTGCACATGCAAGTGATATTCATCATGGTGACTTAACTACAGCCTGCTACTTTTATAAACAACGAACAAAAGACCAATCGTTAGGGATGTACTTCTCTCTCTCATACGATGATTCTAATCAAATCTAGATTCATTTGCTTCGATTCGAATCAAAGTCAATTAATTTTTAATGTGAGACAGGACAATTAAGTACGATTTCATTCATTGCAATCTTGATCTGATTTGATTCAGTGCAATCTAATAGTTATTAACATTTGTTTAATTTAGTTATTATTTTCCATTATAAAATAAACTTTTTGTTTAATTTAGTTATTATTTTCCATTATAAAATAAACTGCTTCAATTATTTTGGAAATTTCCTTGTCCTTTACGAAGTTTGTTAATTTATGGAATGGGAAAAATCAAAGAAGACGAATGTATTGTTTGTTATTAGCATGTTATTATCCTCATTTCTTGTGGAATAAACACAAAGAAAAATTGCTGTATGAACATTTTGACACTAAAGATATAAACTTGAATCTGTCTCATACTGGTCTGATACCTGACTTTGAAAGCTCTGCTGTCTCTTAGGGTGGACAGGAATGAGCAATACTGTCTGGGTCAGAATTAAAAAAAAAAAGGAATACCAACAGATTTTCTTTCAGTGGACTCTGTGCAGGGTTGTGTTGTGTTAGCACAGCTAGCCAGCCATCCAGACATCCACGTAGTCCTTTTGAGATGAGTGTTGACTGGTGCTTTAAATCATGGTTCTACAGAGCTTAAAAATAGCTTGACTTTTCCACATTTATTTTAAAATCTAAACATCTAAACTTCAACTTGAGTGCAATCTGTGAACAGTAGCAGGAGACGGATGATGTTGTCTTAGCTCCATTGCAACAACACGTTAATGAGACGCAACAGTGTCACGTCAACGTGTCTCAAGACACTGTCACAACTTCAGCTTCAGCATAGCAGTGCAGCAAAGTGCGACGATCTCTTCCTTGGGAGCAAACTGCTCCCAAAGGAACTGTGAACTAGTTGGTATCATCAGGGTTGGGCCATAAACCGATATGCAGTGAATTTGGCCTGATCCACAGAGGTGTGGATCAGAACACTTGCATCATCAGTGTTAACAAATGGTTACCGATTCATATTGATTCATTTTTACACCCCATACAAAGCATAGCTATATATCAGCAAGAACCATCGAAACTGTTCAGTGGAAAACTGGATAACTATAGTTGGGAAAACTTAATCCATCTCTGCTACCTAAAGTTCAACATGCAGACTCCTCCCACTTCACAGCCATTACAGTAGAATCCAGCTCTTTCAGATCATTTCTAATCGGCGTGTTTCAAAAATGTAATTTAATTTCTTAATATCTAGCAAAAGATATTCATCAGAAAAAAAAAATCAAATCCCTTTGAGTCGACTGTTGTAAAGTCAAATCTCATGAATTCCAAGTCAAAGTCAAGTTAGTGTTTCATGAATTATGTTTAATCAAGCTTTGAATCCTCATAATTGCAACAAATTCTCGCTTGAGTCAAGTGAGGTGACTGGAGCCCCCATTCTTCCCTGCTACTGCGGTCATGTTTGTATCATTGTTGACCCGATGGTTCTCACTGACAGATATTACATAGCACATTGTGGAAACCACAGTGGTTCACAATCCATAGATTAGCGATTAGAGATCATGTTGCTTCTAAAATAAGTTTGAACAGGTAGTAAGCTATCAACACAGTTCAATTACATGCCCACAAAACCCGCTATTGAAATATCAATGTCATCCTGTTAATATGTTAAATATTTACACATCTGCATACTTCCTGTAGTGTTAATTAGTCACCACCACAATGCTCTTACTGTGTCAGTGGAGATCAGCGGCTAATGAAAGCTATGCCTTTGGTCCTGATGGTCCAGTTTGAAACTTTTAACAATTCTTGCCACAGAACAACTTAAACACAAGAGAGTCAATAGACAATAACTCATCTGAGTTTAACTCTTTCAGAAGCCTTTAAACTTGGTGTGCCTGGACATTTTACTTGTGTTTACTAAACTCAGTATTGTCAAGACATTTAAATTTCCAACTTTGACATCATTGTAGTTAAATGCATTTTATTTTCTTTCAAATTGTTGTTAAATTACATTTTTAATATTTAATTTAACACACTTATTTATTGTTGTTGAATAAAATCAGAGCCTGAGCAGCAGTCATAAAATAAATCAAGTTTTTAGGTATGCACTGACATGCCGCTCAGGCAAGGTAGAAATGTAATTAGGTCAGGGTCTCCCAACATTCGGTTGCTGCTTCGTCATCGTGGCAGTAGCTGTCGGCAGTTTAGAAAAAGGTCACCTAGGAGGCAGTAGAAGACTAATCAAGTGTTGGTGGCTTTTGGCTTATTGTTCGAGTGCTCATTTTGTTGGTGAGGCACATATTCTCAATCTAACTGTGCTAACAGCTGGTGAAGCAGATGTAATGGAGGCAGAATTATGTAAGTGCAGCCAAAAGGAAGGTGCAGTGTGTGTTCTTATGGACAATGTTTGTGTCCAGCCATGCAGTGAGCATACTGTATAGTGGATACTGGCACAGGATACAAGCACAGGACAGTGTCATACATTTTTCAATTTTTGGTTGAGGACTTGTAACTTGTTTTCTTTTTCTTGAAACAGGGTGGGGCCCGAATCTGAGTATACATGATAAACCACGTATTTCAGGGAATTGGAGAATAGGGCTGCAACTAATTGTTGTGTTCTCAATCAGTTGGTCTGCTGAATGATAATTTGTCCTTTAAATCACTCAAAAAATGTGATGTGTTTATCAAATTATTACTGAGCCCAAGGTAACAGTCCCTTACCCTCAAATTACTATGTGTATCTTAAGAATTTTGCAAATTCTTAGATGACAAACAATTTCATGAAATGTCTGCTTGAAGAGACTGAAACAAGTAACTGAATATTCAAACATATGCATATAAAGTCTGCTTTCAGTCAACGAGTTGTCAGAAGTGTTGTATATTCTCTTGACAAAGGCAAAGAACTGTTGATCAGAATAGACTGGGACCAATAACTGAGAATGTGATTAGTTGCAAATATAATTAACTCTTGGGTTTAGTGTTAAGTTACTCTTTCCGTGGATTGGTTTAAGGTGAGACTTTCTAGGACAGGTAGGGAGGAGTCCTTTCCATGATGCATTATGAAAAGATTAAAGCTAGGGTGGGGCAACAGGGTGCAAATCAGAAAAAGGCTGACATTTTTGACTGACATTATGACCATTTATGGCATTATAGTATAGCTAGCTATAGAGCATAGGCTTGTCGCAGCCAACATTATGAGCTGGTGCTCATGCCCCCAATATTAAATGTAAAAAACAAAAGGCTTGGTAATTTTCTCTTTCAGTAAAATCAGGCACCATTTGGTGATGCATGAATCGCAAACACTGCAGGACATACCTATCAGCAGTTGGTGGGAAAATATGTTCTTAGTGTTGTGTTTGAATGTTTTGAATAAATGATGTGTTGATTTGAATGATGGCATGTTTGATAGTCTATGGCTTTTATACGATTTGTCTCACTTGTCTTTTGCGAAGCTGAAGGCCAAATATAATGCACCAGTGCACCAGCATTAGTGCTACATTCATTCACATGATACAGCCTCATCACTCGTGCACGTTCAGTGTCATGGCAGTCCTCTGTAGATAATATTGCCTTATTTATCATTATGTGCCAGTAGTCATTCTGTCACTCAAAACTGCATCACCACAGCAGGAGGCTCTTCGTTTTTTTTGCTTTGTTCCGGTCATCTGCTCCTGTTAGCTCATGTTGGTCTGCAAAATTGCCGTTGGTATCTGAGGCTTTCTTTGGTGTGAGCAATGATGCCTGCTCCCAAGGCTGTGTGTGTGTTAGTGAAAGTAAATGGGATATTGTGTTTTTTAGGTGGTCGTTTTTCTGTTTCAAACAAACAGATGACATATCCTGCCTTTTTGTGGGTGCAGTGATAGAAATCTCTCACAGTTCTAATACAAACTGTCTTGTTAGATATGAATGGTGTTGAACCAACATTCTAAAAATAAATATTGCATATTTAAAGCACCTGTTTTTTCTTGACCACAAACTGTCTGTGACACTAAATAGGTTTACAGACCGCATCATCAGCTGTACATATGGTTTCTGCAACTTTAATCCTCCATGTGTGTTTTTAGGCCTAATGAGGCCTGACAGTTGCATTAAATTAAACTGTCTTACAAGGGTGGTTAAAGTTGTAAGGAGGTCTCATACAAATAATCCAGAGTAAGCTGCTAATGATTCAGTCGGGCACACAAATAGGCCTCCTCTAAAAGAGGAAGTGTTTACTTCCGAGGTTCTTGTTCCTGTAGCTATTCGCATGAGCAGTCAGGGCCGTTGCTCTGCTGGGGTCCTCACTGATGAAAGTTTGGTTGACATGTGGTTCCAGTTTTGGCTTTGTAAATTGGACCTAAGAATAATTATAATATAAGTTTAGGTCCTGATGCCTTTAGTTTTATCTGTGGCACTAAAAACATGACATTTACGTTTAAAAGGGGAAGGTTAACTTTGCTTTCATTAGTAGTTATGCATGCAGTGACATAGGTTCTTCCCAGCCATTGGCTGCTTCTCATGGCAGATACCAATAATACAGTATCAGTAGTTTATGCCATCTGAGACCAAGAAGGGCTGAGCGATAGCACAAGGATGGATAACATTGAGGAGCATAGACCACAAATTCCCATTAATGGTCTCATAAACTGTAAAAACATCCACACTGGTGGCGACGTGCTTCACTCTGTAGTCGACTCTGCGTGGTTCCTTACTGGGTGCAGTGGTTTGACATTGCGAATGCAACAGCAACATTTATTTGTAGAATGCAAAGCATCTTTAGAGGTGTATAGCGGCCAGTATTGAGAGAATGCAGATTTGGCTTGTTTTAAATATTTAAAGCAGCTTGGTTTTGTATTATTAGCTCTGTATATCAGCTGTTATTTTATTTAATATATTCAATATTTCTGTTAATTTACAGTGGTGTGTATCTGTACTTGTTTCATTGGTATGGAGCAGCAGTCACACTTTTATATTATTTTACTCACTTGTACTTGTTAATGCCACAATGGTAATTAATGCAAAAAAACCAAAACATTTTTATTTTAATAAGCGGTGTGTAAAGAAAAAAATTACATCTTGCAGATTTATTAACACCAAGACTAAAAGACTATAAATCAAATAATGCACAATGAGTGTGTATTACTTTGGGGTTGTTTTGTTTAAAAACACAAACTATATCATTGTGTATGTCAATAACTCATTTATATTTCAACATGCTCACTACTGCACACCGATTAAAGTGTAAAGGAGCTCATTATGATGACGTATACAGTTTACAAATGACAATGAAAATGTATTGGAGCTCAGGACACCCATTCATTCCAATTGCAGTATTAAGTAAGCACCTGTAAATAAGACAGACACCATTTTAATCACAAAATGCTCAATAGTGAACACAACCAAACTGTAATTGTTTAAAGGGTGAATAAAGTCCCCATTTGCTACCACTGCATCCATGCATACACATGGCTCAAGGTCAGCTAATTCATTTGCCCTGAAATTATTTAAAACATTCTTTCTGTGGCCTTTATTCTGTAAAGATCTTATTTATATTCGTGTTGTTGGTTTGCCGTTTGAAGAGCGACAACATTGGCCAGCATATGTGAGCAATCCATAAGAAGCCAGAGGTTCTTGCATATGTTCATTATGTCTGCAGTCGTGTGTGTATGTATTTGTACTTTGCTCTGGTGTACAGTATGTAGGATGCTGGTCTACTGTTAATGGGCTCATGAAGGGGGTGCTGATTGATTCATTCTCCCGTCTCTTAATTCTCATTAGCACCTGTCCCCAGGGTAGCATGTCTCTCTCTAGGTTCCACTGCAGCCTCCCGTGTGTTGCTCTTCCCTCCCCACAGATTGAGTGCCGGGGGACAGATGGCTTGGGAGAGTCCCAAACCTTGGGCGGGATGACATAAATAGCTGGAGGAGGACAGGATGAACATCTCTGAGATGAGATTATTGTTGCATATGCTTTAGTGATCGTGTGTATTAATCCAATCCTCCTTCTCCTACCCCAACACTTTGTGTTCACAGCATTCGCAGTGTGATGCAGAAGTACCTCGAGGAGAGAGATGAACTGACATTTGACAAAATTTTCAACCAGAAAATTGGTAAGTCTGAACATTATATTATATATTCCATTAAGAAAAAAAAAACATTCAGAAGAATCAGATAAAATGCTCGAGACACTGTAAGACAGTTACCTGTATTAAGTAGGGTTCATCTTAATTGCTGAGGAGTTTAGGAGCTCATCCACACACAATTATCAAAAACACTTGCCAAGATCCGTTTTCTTTGAAATTGATCACAACCAGATGTGCTCTAAATTTATGCAGAAATTAAATTTAAAAAAAAAAATCTTACGTCAAAGCCCATTTGCTCTTTAGAGCTTCTAACCACAGTTTATCTTAATGGGCTGATGTTAGTTTACTTAGGTCAACCCACTGTTGATGAAGACTGTGACATGTGATCACAGTATAAACCTTCTGATTTAAGAATTCAATAAAATGGGTTGTAATATGTTTGTATATTTACATTAAAGTAACATCCACAAAATCTTTAAGGATATTTTTAATTAGTATGTTCCAGAATTGTGCCAAAAATTGATTGTAGAGATATGTTATCTGGATGACATTTTACCATAGAAACAAATTCATCCAGAATCTCTGTAATTTCAGAGGTGTTGATATCTGTGACGAGATAATATTGGCTGCAATATATTGACTTGACAAATGTTCTGTTCTAGCTGTAGTTTCAAGCTTGGACAGAAAGTGTGTCTGTATCCATACTCATGATTTTCTTTGTCAGTTAATCAGTTCTTTTCACGGATTACTACTGTGAACTAATTCATGGTGGTTAAGGTAACAAAACAAATAATGTAAAAATTACTGTTTTGAACATAACTTGATTAGTTAGTTTTAGGACCTTTCTGTACATGTCTACACTTAATTATATTACACCTATATATTAACACTCAAAATTGTTCAGTAATTGTTTATTGCGTTGACAGTGGGCACTGTTACATAGGCTTAGAGTTAAACCTATATCAGCACAGGTGTAATAAGAGTTACGTCTCAATTGTTGTTTCTATTTTGGCTTCATGTCTATGAAGTACCTGGATTTATTTGTGCTAAGGCTAACAAATATTTAATAGATGATTTTGCCTCTCCTCTATGTTTTTTGGTTGTGTCAGTAGCACGGCTTTAATGAACAGTCAGTAGACACTTTGGTCCAGTCTGAAGTAAGTCAGCAACTACCCGACAAACTCCCTTCACATTTTTGCAGGCATACATTTTCTGACATTTTCTTTCATGCTGCCATGACCTGTCATTGTAGTGAATTGTCTATTATTGGGTTGATTCTTTTGAAATTTGACCTTTCTGACAGGACACTTGTTGACTCATCTAAAGGTCAACACTTGTCTAATACTTTGGTTAATGACCAAATGATTATTAAAGACCATTTTCCTGTTAATATCAATTGTGCTTCGAAAATATAAGCATGCTAACACCCAAAACATAATGCAGTGTCTTTAAATACATGTTGACATTATCATTGTGTTGAATTCTGCATGTTGAGCCTAACATGTAGCTGAAAGCACTTTTTACAACCTCAGAGAGCTCGTAGCGTGACAATAGACTCTCAGTCTTGTTATTCTGGTAGCAGGCTTTTCAGTTGCTCAGTACCTTACAAACATTCATGCCATAGGTTGGTAATGAAAAATCCGGAATTAGACTTCGCTGTTTACTGGTTATGGTCTGTAACTTAAAGATAAACTAAACAATTGCAAGAATGTGGATTGTTTTTGTAGTTGAATTTATTGTTTCTGAGGTCACATCTCAATTAAATCTTAGTTATTTTTACTTTTTATTGAATCAGAGTAAATTGTTAGAGGTCGCAGTGTTTTTATCAGTCATGCTGGGGTTGCCTCCATACCACGAAGTTGACTGGAAAACAGCTATTTATCACAAACTTATTACTTTGTCCATCCCATTTGTACATACATCTAAAAGTAAACCATTTAATCTGTTAACAAATAATTTTTTTGCAAACCATTGTTATCATGCCCAAGTATTTTAGCATCATCGTGGGTTTTTTTTACTTTTTAATCTTTTTTGTTATACAATATACATATATACTTGGTGTCTTTTTAGTGCAGGGTTATTGGCTGTGATCTTGAACCAGCCTTTTTGTTTTTAGCATCACTGTTGTCAGTGCAGAACGTCACGTTTCCTGCTTCCTCCTGCCCTCCAGTCGGTAGCACTGTCTGCACTGGCTCCTTGGAGTGTTTCCATTCTGAGCTGACAGGCAGTGTGCCAGTAGTTGTGGCATGCCAGGGGACCACAGCCACCCTGCAGGCTTCTACTAGGTTTACTTACTGTTCTAGGTCTCAGGCCTCCTGCGAGAACAGTCTGCGTTAATTCTCCCAGGCTTCCTTCTCTTTGTCTTCTGCTCTCCCTCTGTCAGACTTGGTGCTGTCTTTATTTCAGTCTCTGACAGTCAGTATCATCAGCTCATACTTCTTCCCTTTTGTTGTGTGTGCATGTTTGGGGATATGGTTGTTTGACACGAGTGGCATTCGCCCCACTAATAATAAAACACTTTTCAGGCAATATCTTGAAATAACACGCTGATGGTCTGTGCTAGCATTTTTAGAATAATCCCGATTGTTTAAACGTTTCATTTTAATTATAAAACATTCTTTAGAATTAGGTAGCACTTATTTGGACATAAGTCATGTCTAAAGGAAAAACATTTACCGCCTCCACCTTCTCAAGTGTGAAGTTTGTTGTTTTATGTTGTGGTAAACTGAAAGTCTTTGGGATTGGATTAGAAAAAGAGAGCAATTTAATAATGTCACTTTGAAAAAAGATTAAAATTATGTTTTTTTTTTACTTGGGACACTACACTGCGAATAACAGTTAATGCTTAGAACATATCTGGACTTCGTTTTCTTTAGTCAGAAGTTTATTGTGTCAAGTAAATTAAAATATATGACCAATATGGGCTTGTTGCAAAAGAGAAACATTTGTCAGGCAAGATCAAGATCATGTATTGTATAATCATCTAACCAGAGCACATTGGGTGACATTTTACAGTTTCATTTAAACTAAGACAGCTGTTCCTATTTAGAGAACCTAGTAAAGCTGTTTATATAGCCGATGGTTAAATATCTCAATGTTACTACATACACAGATTTGAGTTTAGATACTGCTTTACTTCATGCTCGACACTGTAGTTATTTTGGTGAGACAGAATACTTCTCTTCATCAGCTCATCTTCCAGTCTACATAATTAACTGTTAAAGCTTAGTGTAATTTTTTAATACTTTTTATCAAGAGAATCTCCTTGTAGTGAGACTTCCATGTCACATTTACATTAAATAGTTAGAGGTTCTGTCACATATTATATATTATATCACTGTCTAAAAACAGGTGCAACTTCCCTAACTCCCAGCAACAATAAAATGAAATGGCAAAAAATTTATAAAAAACACAACCTTAAAACTAGTTGAAAGGCGCTCAGTAAAGTATATACATCCACTCAGACCTAAAAATCCCCTGAAAGTTAAATGCATAGCTCTGTCCCTTTATCTAGATCTGAACCAGTATTGAATGGGTTCATCCTTGACCCATCCTCCTACCAAGTTTCAACATGTCTGATAGTTGTTGATCAATCCTGCTGACAAACAAATGTTCACGACCATAATAACCTCTGTGGGGGAGATAATAAAATATACATTTATTTCAAACAGGTGATTAGCACATAGTCACATATGTAAATCTGGAAGCAGTTTTGGCTTTTTTTGTTTTGCAATTTACGATGTTTCTTGTGAACACATTATCATCCTGCTCTTCTCTCATCTGTCTTACTGTCATCCTTTGACCTTAAGTCTGTTGCCGCTGGTCATTAGTCTAACTCTCAGCTCTCATTAGCAAATCTCGCAGAAAACACTTGTTACCAGGCCAGTCAATGTGTTTTCTGCCCGTGGGACATTGACAGTGCAGGTAATCAAAAGGCAGCTGTCCCTTGCTTAATTTCTCAGATATGCTATAATCGTTTGGTCTCCATAAATGTTAGAGCAAGCTGAGCACTTTCTATTATCCTGAAGCCTTTAAAAAGTCATAATTTTTCATTTTCCTCCGACTGATCTGGAGCAACTGGCATATCTGTCGTAACATTATAACCTTCACTTGATGCAGAAGCTGCAGCAGAGTCTGTTAGTATGTCAGACAGTGTTGTCAAAGGGAGAAGAAGAAAGTAGCTTCCATACAAAGATGCAGCACAAAGCATTTTTAAAGCAAAACAATAAGTACAAGATAACAATACAATAAAACATTAAAACAGTTGACATACTAATAAAGCCAAAAATATATCTAAGACCTGCCAATTGCCTCCAAATTAATATACTTTTACTTATTTTAAAAATAGTTTCCTGGTCTTAAACCCAGAGTCGAGTGAATCTCAGTAGCCTCAGCAGACATTTTGTGGAAAGAAGTAGAGAATCTATTCTGATTCCACCAAGCACTTCTAGGTAATACTGCATAACAGATACAATTTTGTTCCGTCCTCCAAATGCACCCCAGTTTCAGAAGTGGAGCACCGTGCTTACCTAATGTTGTTGACTTGACTGTGCTTATTTTGTCATTTTTCCTTTATTTTTGTACTTGTACCATGGGTAAATGGCTTACGTCATTAGTTTTTTTTTTTTCTGTCTGTTTTAAGAAGGGAATTATAATTCATATCATGCACATGTTGTCAAATTCTTAGTGCTGTTCCTCTGCCCCACTTGTGCTTGACTCAATTCTTTTAGTGCATCTTGACACGGATCACATTCCATCACAAATGAATCACAGAGAACTGACTCATCAATTCGAAGTCTTGATGAGTCAGCCAATTGTTAAAACTTTAATAGTTATCTCTGTAAGTTGACTTACACCAACAGGCACCTAAATCTACTGTTGTAGATACAATTTAATACAGTAATAGTTTTTTGTTGTTTTTTTTTTAAATTTAACTAGCATCAGTACTGTACAAGAACAGTGTTGCTGCTTCGTTTCCATGACATGTAAATGGATCAGCCTGTGAGGATGTTGATCTTTTACCTTGTAAATGTAGCTTTAGTCTAGCATGGGCTCAATTTGGGGTTGATCAACAAGCCACCCCTATGATTAGATGATGACCTGCTTTTCCAGATGAGGTCTTGCTTTAGTCATTTTGTGTGTGCCCCCGTCATGGGGCTCTGGTTTTAAAATGAGATTGCTGGAGATGGAGACCTCCACCAACTCAATGAATTAACCATTAATGAGCTAGCTTGTTACAGTTGATTAAATCTGCCAGTTGTTGTGTAGCTTAATCAATAATTGGGGCACAATTTGTACATATACTGTATGTTCCTTGCGGAATATAAAGGCTGATGGCTGTAGCAACAGTAACTAGGGTGCTGGGGCTCAGGTAAGGGTCAATTGCACTACAGGTCAGTGCACCTGGATAAATGCTCTCCCACATTATCTAGACCCTTCTAGCAACCCCCATTTGCCTTTGGTCATTGTCATTTAAGTGTTTAATTCAGGTGTCTCTTTATGTTACGAGTCATTCTTCCAGTCATTGCATAAATGGTTTGATGAGAATTCTGCTGCTCCTCCCTGCATCACTGTTTTGTTTTGTTTTTTCTTTTAGCTCATAAATGGAACAAAAGAGAGAATTGATGAGTTCAGACAGTGTAGCATTAGGCTGCTGAGCTTAGGATAACAGTTGTGAGGCTGAGGCCACCAAAGAGAGCTGGTCTGCTCTACACATCTGAATGGCAAATGTGTGGCTTTGCATGGAGCAAGGATTAGCTGTCCAGTGTACTCTAACATAGCATCATGTGGTCATGGAGCTGCCCATGAGTACAGGTGGTAGCTTCAAAAATACAAACAGAAATCCTAAACCCACACCTGTTGAATTATAGTCAAATATGTATTTAAAAAAAATCAACAAGCTTAATTTTTAGATACAACTTGTTAATTAACTTAAAATGTTGTTGAAGAGAATAATTTGGGCTCTTTTTTCACATAACATTTTTCAAGTAAGCTCACAACAGGCTTATTCAAACTCTAATTTTTAACTTGCATTGCATTAAGAGAGGGTGTGCCCAGGCGTCACAAAAATCCTTTAAGTACATCCATCCATCCATCATCCATTGTTCCATATTTTGTTTTACCTGTGTTGTGTCTCATTCATAAGGAATCCATTCCTAATGTCGCATTCAACACATAATATGTCATCCTTTTCGAAGAATATGCAGGGTTTTAGCTTTACAATTGGAAGTCACTGTTAATCAACTGTTACAGAGGCAAGGCTGTGAGTTTGCTTTTGATTTTAGTCCTCTTAACATTGCTTTGTCCTTGAGCTCAACAAGCATTGTTCATTGTCATGACAACCAAGGTCAGGAAGGAGATGGTACAGTGCTGCTGGAATGTTTATCCTCAAGGATAGAGATTCAGTATTTAATAGTCAGCTTTTCGTATAGACAGCATTTTTGCAACCATTAAATGTAATTTTGAAACATGTCAAGAGTCAAGAGTCACAAGAGATTTCACTGCTTGTGAAATCCATGGGCCACACAACATCAGGTCATGCAGGATGACCATTATATACTGGACATTCTGCATTACTTTTAATATAGCAGGCATACTGGACAACTACTTCACATTGAATACTTTTTCATATGAATTTTGTTTTCTATTCCAAGTATTGCATTGGGAGCCCCAGAAACATCTTATTTTATTAATGTGTACTAGTTTAAATATGTAATTCCTACTGGTCTTTTCAAATGCAGGCTGAATGTTTTTAAAACAAAGACTTTGTACTGTATATGAGACTGTTTCATATCACTGAGAGAGAGAGAGAGCGTTTCTTAAACTTACTGCCTTGCAGTCCTAAAATGAAGATACTTACCAGTATTTGTTGCAGATGATTAGCTGCATCTAGTGTAATATACAGTGTAGTTGAACTTTATTTTGAGTCGTAACATTGAAATATCGTTAATAAAACTTGACCCAAAGAAAATGGGTTAATAGATGAAGTCACCCCTTCTGATCATTGTGAAATATGAAAGTAGAGACTAATGGAGGGTTCTAGTCAAGAGAAAGAATCCAGATGAAAAAATGATCATTCAACCACTGCATCACCTCCATTTCTTTGCAGCACAGCTCCTCCCCTGGTTTTTTTTTTTTTTTTGGACATTTCCTCTTCATTCTTTCCTAATGTCCCCCCTCCTTTTTCTCACTCTTGCTTTGGCATTCTCAATATTCATCTGTCAGACTTCTGGAATGGATGATGGAGAGTTGTGTGTTGCCTAGCAACTGTGGTTGCCATGGCAACCTGGCAAGAACTGCTGCATTTGCTTGTCGATGGGGAGAAATGAAATTGATTAAAGGTGGAATAAAAAGGGTGATGAGAATTGCAAGAGAGGTAACGGAGATGTCGACAATGTTCGAAGGAGAGCTGTAAAAGAAAAGGGACTGGTCTCAATCTTTTTCCCAGAATGTAATGTGTCTCCCAGAGTCCAGAATATGTGTGTCAACAGACAGTCCACGCCTTTCGTCCCTCTCACATCTGTCCTTTATTCATCATGATTCATACTGTCTTCCAATCGAAGGAATATGACCTCTGCTAATTGAAGCTACAGAGTTTAAAGTATTTTTTCAATACGTAGCGCATGACTAAGTTGTGCATTTTTTGTAGTTTGAAAATGCTGGAAAGCTTTGCAAATTAAAAACTAAACAGGACCCAAAACTGCACATTGAAAACTAATTACCAAAAGAACCATGAATTTCCAGTGCTACCACATCATGCATGTAGAAACACAACAAAGTCTTCCATACAGGACACTGAATGCCTTGGTAGCGTCAGCCACCAGATCTTGAAGTGCTGATGTTGTTCAGCATGTTTTATGTTGAATTTTCCTTAATTTCCTCCTTGTGATATCGTGTGTTTTGTGCACTGTGTGTTCACTTCGAGTAATAGTACTTGTATACATCATTTATATTCCACCATATATTCAGCGCTATTGCTCTTATAGAAAGTTGTCATTTATATGCTATTACAGACAGAGTGGTCTTCGTAGAGAACAGTAGACATTCAGTGATGTCAATCTAGGCTTTCAGTGTGGTCAGCTTGTTTGGAGAAGTCAAGAATTATTCTGTTACTAACTCCTGTTTAATAAAAGGCCAGAGTAAGTTGAAATCTACTTTGGTGGCAGTGGTATAGGTGTGCTTCAGTTTAAGTATATTTAAGCTAGATGACAGCAGCTTGCTTCTGAATTAAAACTTCCTCTGTATCTGTCATATATAAAACAGGAAGCAGATTTCATGACTGCCATCCACACAGGCCTGGTGTAATGGTGCTTCTGTGAATATGGGTGTGAACTTTACAGTGAGCATTAAAACAAATGCTTTTTATGAAGAGTTGATCTTTCAAACACTAAAGCCCTCTGTCAATTAGGGTCGTCGCTGTAACAGAATTTCCCTTGCAGTGATTAAGGGTGGCTTAATAGTGCAATAAGCGATATTATCTCACTGCACCAATTTTTTTTTGTAAAGAGTATCCGGCAGTGATGACGTTTAAACCCATAGTGTTTCTTCTGTCTTATACTCGCTTACACGTCTTTTAAAAAGACAGATTATCCTATTTAAAACAATTTTCCTTTAATTAAATGCAGAACGTGGGCGGCAACGGTGTGCTATTAGATAAGACAAGACGGATAAGACTTTATTGATCCCTCAATGGTGAAAGAATGGGCTACACCCACACTATTTTCTGTTAAACAAAATAAGGACTGAACTCACATGTACCAATTATAATTAGAAAATAAAGAGTGCACAGGTTAGATCTTAAAATGCAAAATAACACATCTTAATAGAGTGAAAAAAGAAGGGCATCATTTTTTTTTGTTTTTTTTAAGTAACTATAAAACTAGCAAATTACAAGGCACTGTATATGATAAAACATGCTGTACCCCAAAGTAGTAGTAAATAATTCTGTCGTACAATTATGGACTCTTGAGGCTTATATCAACAACAACAACAACGACAAAAATGGAGACACAAATGACTGGGGGAAAATCACAGAATCACATATTACATCACAGCAAAATTTGCACTGTGCATTGACATCAACTAAGACATAAAGATGTCGGTAACGATTTTTTACCGAATTCACAACACAAATTTTATGACCCACTTGTAAGTGCTATGAACGAATCTGTGGTCAGAGACAGTTTTTCAACAATCTCAAACGGCTGCGCAGCTCAGCTGCATTGTCATCACACAGTGTCTTTCTAAACTCCTACTGGACAAATGCCATCAAACTGAAAAATCTCACCCTCCCCAAAAGCACGTGGGTCATCAAACTTTTTCTGGTGACACAGGTAGTTGTGGATGGTTTAATTGCGGGCAGCGGCCCAATCTGCTCGGGGCTTCACTCTCAAATGACAGAGCATAGTTGTTTTTGATTTGTGATATGCTAGCTTTACCTAACAGGGTTTGCTTTGCACCCTATTTTCAATTATTTTGTTGAACGAGTTCCACACAAAATTTTTAAAGGTTGTAGTAGTCTCTACATGTTTATGCTGTTTGTATATGTACTGTAGGATGTAGCGGCACTCGAACATATGCTATACTGACCTCAAGTGGTAAAGACCATGCTATGAATGTTTTGCCAGAAGTCAGGCGATATCACCTGTTATTGCCTTATTTAGAGGCACCAGCAAAAACAACAGGAAAATATATAGATTTTCAAACAAACCAATAGTGGGGCAAACTCTTCAAATTCTTATAAATTTTAGAATATCCGAAAATCGTGACCCATCCCTAGTTTGATGTGAGGAAAACCAACATATTTACCTTGAGCAGAGAAAAATTCACATTAGCTCTAAAATCGTCATCAATGATGCGCTCTCTGCAAAAAGGCACATGTACTTGCGGACAACTTTGGAGAGTAAAGGAGATCTGCTGTGGTTGTCCCGCACCGGCCAATTGTGTCTATATTAGAATCTGTCCAGGCTCCCTCTAGGTAGCAGGGGACTTTGGTATTGGTTCGAATCCTCTTGAGTATGGTTATGGCTAGAGATACCATTTTTTTCAATCCCAATACAGATTCCGATACCTGGGCTTTGGTTATCTGCCGATATATATATATATCTCCATGGAATTTTTTCACATTGTCTGCAATGTTGCACATAACAACATGGACATTGGACTTGGGGATATTCCACTTTATCAGCGTCTCAATTTTTTTTTTGTGGCTATTAACGTCCAAGTATGTGACTTACGAAACTCGTTTGCTTGCAGCAGCGCACATTGAAGGGTAAATGTTGACAGTGACACTGTATCCACCCAGTGTGCAGTTAAACTCAGCATAGACACGGAGCACATGTCGGAGCGCCAAATGTGAATAGTAAATCTGATTGCCTGCATCTCTTTCAGCCTTTGTAAAATGTGTTCCCTTACTGTCTCATTAATTTTCGGGAGAGTCGTATCGGTGATGTTTTGCAACCTGGCGAACAGTAGCATGGCTCCAAATTCTCAACTAAGGGGCAAAATCCCACATGTTCAACAATTGACGGGCTGATAATCCAGGAACATGAGGCTTTGTAGCTTTTTGCTGTCGCTGGGAATTTTTCACAGAATTTAGCTTCTAAAGTTTGCTGCTAAGGTTCGTTGTCGTGCCCTCTCCTTGCGCTGGTTAAGTCGACATTCACGTAACGTGTATTCTAATTTATAAGGTTACTTTGGTTAAAATTGCCAACTCTCGTGCCACCCCAGGAAAGTACAGCCTTGCAATACTGTGCATGTTGCTTACAGGAAGGATTATCAAGAGTAAGATACATCCGTTATATAAATAATACTGACTGACTCCAAAAACGGTAGTTGCTAGTGTGCACTTTGTAACAGCCAGTGTTTGCTTTTAGCATGGAGAATTTGTCACCTTACAGCTATTATTTGAGGCACATATTAGCTGTATTAACAGGTAGATATAAAAATATTTTTAAAAAGTACATTTACCTGTTGGTCAGGCATCAGAATTGATATTTTGATCAGGTGTTTAAACCGCCTTCTCCTGTGGCTTCTAATTCTCCTTATAATACGTTGCAGGTGATTGCTAATCAGTTTTAGCAACAGTACAGCAAAACATATGACTATAGACAGCGCCTTCTTCTTTCTTTCTTTTTGCTAGTGCCATGTTTCATATCCTGAACCCAAACAGAAGAGACATAACAAGTAATGTGTACTGAAGTGTTCGAATTCTGCTCTTAACAACTTCAGTCCCTTCTACACTTACATCCTTAATGTACACTTTCAACATGTCCACACTTCTAGGAAGCCTTTAGGACGTATTGTGGGTATTGAGACGGAACCTAAGAGTCTCACTTTGTTGCTTCTCTTAACTTCAAAAACCAAAGGTGTCATAAAAGGGGTTGGCTTGATTGTAATTTGTGTTTTCTCACATTGATAAAGGAGAGGAATGGGAGTTAAATTACACCAGAAATCTACTGCTTGTTCCTGACGATCTAGAGAAGCATATTGCTATATGTTGTTATTACAGACATGTTTAAATTGACAAAAGATACTCAATTTTTTCATGGTCTCCTGTTTTGTTTACTATTACTATTATAATTTACAAAATCAGCATCATAAAATTTGACTTTAAGACTGACATACTGGTGTGATTGTATGTTTGCCCATAATGCCACTGGCAGCATACCTTATGTCACCTTCCAGTGTTGTTGGTACTCAGATTTGTTAACATAGTGTGCAGCATGAGCTTCCTATTTCTCTACACATAACAGAGACACATGTCAGCTTTTCACTTTGGGGCACACTTTCCATTGTTTTCTACCCATTTTGCCCCTCACCCCCTGTTTTGGCAGAATATTTGTGCGTGTGTGGTCTCAAGCATAATCTTTTAATTCACTATTTGTGTCAGACAGGAAGTCTCTTTATCTTGGTCCTTAATACATCTTAGATAATTTACATCAGGTTAAATCCTCATTCTATGAATATTGCTGGCAGGTTCCTGGCTACACCATCTGTTGAAGACAGACACTTGACACTTCAGAGTCATCTCATGTGCATTGATCGGTGGTAATAGTCTCAGATATTACTTTAAATGCACCCAGCTTGGATGCCTGTAAGTACAAGTGGATGTGATGAATCGGTTTAATGTATTAAGTCATCCCAGCCCACACGCCTGCAGACACTCAAATCATATGGTCATATTTGTTGTGTCAAGTTAGGTTTTAATCCACAGTAATAAACCAAATCATCTGCTCTGCATGGTAACTTCACATGCACATTTGCTCTCATCTCACATTTTGTTTTTTTAAAAGATGCTCATGATTTAATGGGAGGTGCTTACATCAGTTAGTAAAGTGTGTTTAAATGTCACAGGCTCTGTACTCTTGGTTAGCATATTCAGTACAGCTGGCTTTGTAAACAGTGAAATTTGTTCCAGGACAAGACATCCGCCCTATAATTTTTTTTTATGTTTTGCAAACAGTACTGGGCTGATGACATAAGAAGTGAATAGCTTGTCGAAATTTTCGTATCTGCCCCAATGAAAGACCCTTCCATATATTACATGGCAATTTTTTGTTATAAATGACTGAAACTAATGGACTTATAATAATGTCTTGTGTCTAAAATGCTAAAATTGGCACTTGTGTTTAAAAGGTGACATACTACTATTTCTAAAGGTAGTCAGGTAGGTAATCATAAAATGGCTATGTAGGGATAAAATTTCTGCCATTTTTTGTAAATGTGTGGACTTCAAGACAAAATATGCCACATTTAATTTGCATTTTGCATGCAAGTTCTATCATGTGTTTGTAATTTTTTTGAATCCTTTAACATATTTTGAGAATAGTATGGTTGCTATACTATGTAGCATTTTCTTTTTTTGTACAGCAATAAGAGCGACCTCAACCAACTATATTCTCAAAAAACATGTTTAGATCTGCATGCCAGACTCAGACATGCCAGATGATAGCATAACTCCTCCCCAGAATAAAAATAAAAATAGATAAAATACATGATGCCAAATTACTCACTAAGGGATGTAGCAACAAGGAAATACAAAACAAGCACTACTTTAACATCACATTATTTTCCACGAGATTTATTTTCATACCGTGACCGTGTTGTTTTGGACACTCATCAAACAAATTATGATTAGTGAGGCTAATAGCAGCCATCTTTAGTCTGCACTCGCCATCAGACAGCAGAGAAAGCCAGCAGTGAGACTGGAAGAATACTTAACATTGTTTCCTAATCCCAATGTTGTACTTGAATGACTATTTCCCACTTTGTGCAACACACTCACACCCCTGTCTGCTAAATGATGGCTTTCTTCCACCTGTAAAGGTCAGTATATGTATATGCAACACAGTTATCGCCAGTGTCATATGACCCTTGAACAGAAAAAACTTTTTCTTTTTTTTTCCCCTTTAAATTTGATTTAAACAAAATATTGCATTTTTTTTTTCACAGCTTCATTACCTCAAAATAGACAGTTTCATCACCATTTGCACAACAGTGCAGTCAGAGAGAGCAAAGTTGAACGTTTTTGTTCCACTGTTAACTGTTTCAAATACACAATAGAGCAGAAATTTACTTCCAAATGTCCGCCAATTAGTAAAAGGTAGTAAAAGTTTCAACAACAAGCTTATTTGTTAAAGAATGTTTTTTCTTGACGGCGTGTTGACCCAACATATTTATATAAGATAATGACATAAGAGTGAACGAAACAACAGTGAAAACTTGCACTTCCTGAAAGATAACATTGATAAATGCAAACAGAAGACAGAGCAAACGTCTGTGAAACAGTGAAATAAAATAGAAGATGTTGATCCAGAGCTGTGTGTGCTCTCTTAAATACATATTTAATATTCCACCACTTTTCATTCTGCTTGTGAAGTCTCTCACATATCTTTGGTTTAAGAAATTTTGGGATTATTTTGCGGTTAAAATGTAAAGGTTATAAATAAATAACTTGTTTGCTGGATATATATGGTGTTTATTTTAGGATATGTTAGTTTGCTGCCATATGTACATGATGAAATACAGCCTGGTGAATCTTGTTTGAGCAACAGATCAATGAATTTAAAGGCTCCTCAAATGCCACACACATTTACTTATATTCATTTCAGCCTGTGCCAACTTGTTTGCTGTAGAAACTAATTAAATAACAGGAGACAGACTTGGTTCATTGTGTAAAATGACTTTGGTGCATTTATAACCCTCAAGTTTAAGCACTTAATCAATTAATCCATCCAGATTAAAAAAAAAAAAAAAAAATTATATCTTTGCAACATGAACATGGGGTTGCAGACTCCCTGGATATACTTGCATGGACATCTAATTGTTTCCATTATCAATTGTTCTGCCAAATATTGTCTTAATAAATTTACTTAAGTGAAACATGCACTCATTCCCTTCCGCTATACCAATTTATGACTGACTCTGGATCTGTAGCCCCACCTGCTCTTTACAGTGAGGACAGCTGCTGCCCATGTGGGAACTGGTAATAGACGAAAGAGGCAGCTGATAGAACAAGTCTGCTTGGTATTTTATACACAGTTCAGGTGATATCGCTAATGAGAGGAAGCACAGAGGAACTCGTCTCTGATTTGAGCCAGATACGTATGTGCGTATGTGTTTGTGCATTCATGTCTGTCTTTTCTGGAAGAGGCCATTTGTTGAATTAGCTGGGCAGTGTTGAAGTGTTCAGCGATTAAGGTTAATCCTTGAGTCTTGGTGATGTAAGAACTGTCGTTCTTACCGTCTGTCCATTTCACTTAATACCTCTCCTGCACGTTTAGTCCCTGCTGTTGAAACCCGTGTGCATATGTATTTGCACCCATTCTGCGTGTACATACACCATGTGTGGATGCATGTGACCACATATATTTTTTTGAGTATTTTTCTGACTCGTGCTGGAGAAGAGGGGAAATGATGCATCATATCTGGAGGGGAGATAAACCAGAGGGGAAGAAGTGAGAATACATGATAGGCGCTCAAGCTTAAAACAAATGGCTTGTGCTGCAAGCTCGCCCCAAACCGAATCACTGAGGCCACTAAATTGAAACTAGTCACTTCTTAAAAGTGACATTGTTTTTTGGTTTTTGTGACTGATTAGTAATTCACACACTGTCAGACAGTTACACGCCCATTTAATACAAGTTTGTAATGAATTGATCATTATTTTTCCACTTTTATTTATCAAGTTTATTTTGTCATATTCAAAGCAATGTCCTATTTTAACTTCCTGTTGATCCAAGCACAATACTTTCTCCTTGTTAAGAACGAATAGAAAAAAAGAAGTAAAGTCACAAAATCTAGGTGCTCGAACAGGTAACGTTGTTGCATTCTTTTTTACTACCGTTTAAATGTGTTTTCTGATAGTTTCGGATAATTTTTCAGTTTGAATTTTTGAATAATTCTCAAAAACAATATATCAGATATATAAGCTGATAAGGAAATTTGGGTTTTAAAGAACAAAGTGCAGGAAAAGACGCTTGGGATGATTTATAATTATTTAAATTTCCATTGAAGGTTAATTTTTCAGTGCACTGCTGTCATTTAAAACTATAAAATGTCTTTGGCTATCTGTAATATATTCTGCTTTTTCTGCTCATCTTTACACCAATGTTTGATAAACTCATTTTAGCGATCGCTGCAAAAAAAATTTACGTGTATCGGCCAGTATATTGATATCGGAGGTATTTTATTTTACTAATGTTAGCATTGGTGTCAGCCCCAATAATTGCATATCATTTCGGCTCTCCTATGTCTATATTATCATTTGCGTTCTTATTGGGGTGTTGTAGTACTGACTGACTCCTGGTTGTTGAAATATACATTGACTTCTTCTTCCTTCAACGCTTGAGTCCTGCTGCTCTCGACTGTGACGTCTTACAGGACAGTTGGGAAGGTTGGAGTGACCCTCCAGAGTCCTGATCTTGTTAACTGTCTATTTTTACTAATTCCTGATGCTAATCAGGTAGATCCACAGAGAGGAGTATACGTGCCGCTACTACACTCATTACTTTTTGTCCGTCCTCCCAATGAGGGTCTTCATATTAACCACACTAACTGTGACACTATTCCGCACTGTAATATTGCAGACATCAAGGGGATCCCCGTAGCCGCCTAGTGAGTGGCACCGTCATACACACATAGCCAGCAGCCTGGGAGGCAATAACCGTGGCAACAGCTTGTAAAATCTCAGCAGGCCAACATGGATGCGGTTTTATTTCCATTGCCCCTCCTCTTCCTCATATATTATTTCACATAGAATAGATTTGACTGCATGTCAGGAGATTATTATCCATTGTTGATGTGTGTGAGAGTTGCACTGTCATTTTCGGCCATGATACCTGGTGCCATCTTCCGTTATTATGAGCTGGTGTATGTGTGTGTGCGTGAGAGAGTAAAGCTAGATTTGTAGGTTGAAGGGAAGACTCTGAGCCTTAATCAGCTGCAGCAGCAGCCTGAAGAAGAGCAAGACAACCTCTCTCTGTTATTCGGGCTAAAACAGTAAATGGACCTGTGTGTCTTTTATATGTGTCTTTGAACACTTTGAGTTTGAATTTTGTTTTGATCATCGTAAAGTAAAGAAAGCAAAGATTGTGGGAATGATTAAAGTTGTTCTCTCGTTTTCTAAATTATGATTTTTTTCTCCCATATATTTAGACTTGATTTATACAAATTTTGTCTTCAATTTGCAGTCATTATACAAGAAGTGTGCTTTTGAATTATTTAAGAATCACCAGAGTTTCTCTGCTAGTTACAGCTGTCTAAAGTATTGATCCTCTCATATAAAATATCTGCATTTGATATTACAGAAATTTGTAAAGCAAATAAAAAACAGATCTGAAAATCTAATCTAATTGTGGCTGCATAGATATGATTAGACATATTCTAAAGTTGATTTGTGTGCATTATGTGAAATAAAAAAAAATTATCCTAATTTGTGCGTACTTTTGGTAAATTTTGGTGTTAAGAGAACTGTACTGTCAATTAAACTTGACAGAGAAGACTAAGAAAACGCAGAACAGTTTTCCAGCTGTCAGCTGTTCCTCCAGTTTCTTTGTACAATGCATTGGGGTAAAACAATGCACATCAACCTCAAACTCAGTGTTTATTTTTGTTTTTTTAATGTGTAGTGAATGGAACACTGGCATCAAGTTAATTATAACCAGCAGTAAGTGTTTGTCATCAGTGCTTTTCTTGTCTGTCGTCCTCCAGGTTTCCTGCTGTTCAAGGACTTCTGTATGAATGAGATCGATGAGGCCGTGCCACAGCTCAAGTTTTATGAAGAAGTGAGTCTAAAGCATCTTGTATGTGAGTGTGTGGGATTAGACAGTATCATTGGAAGGTTGAGAGATTTGGGCCCTTCCAGGAAGCACTTTGTGTTGATTCGTCAAGGCATTAACCTGCCCTCCTTTTGTGTTTCTGCTTCAGATTAAAGACTATGAGAAGCTGGACTCTGAGGAGGAGAGGTTGAGCCGCAGCCGTCAGATTTATGATGGCTACATAATGAAGGAGCTCCTTTCCTGTTCACATGTGAGGGGAACCTAAACATCTGTACTGCATAGCTGATTGAGGTTAACTCTAACCAAATGGGTCACAAGACTTCCAAAAGCCTCTAAAATGTCGAACCATCTAAGAAGTAGAGCTGAAGCTAATGGTGAAAAATTAATAAATTGATTGGTCACAGCTCATAGTTGACAGCAACAAGTGGTCATTAGCAGGTTTAGTTTTGTTTTTTAGGAACATAACAGGCTTTTTACCCTCAAATCACAGTCAACAAGAGCAGTTCAAGATCGCAAATGTCCATTAAGGCATGTGTCTAGGATTTGGATTTGTACTGCTATATGGCATAGTTCCATAGTTAATCACAAAAAAAACCTCACAAAATTTCCTTAGTGGTTGCAAATGGTTTTCATTATTTGTCATTTTAACCTCACATTCACAAAAAACATTGAATCATTTTCTCAGCATAGTACTTGCCATGTTCATCTTCTTATCAGCCATATTGAGTGAATGAGAGCAATAAGCAAAAACAAATTCTGGTTTCTCATTTGACTGACTCTCATGCCGGTGCAGAATGCACGTAATAGTTGTAGTCTTCTGACATCAGTCCAATTTTTTTATTGTCTTGACATATACTCAGTGACACGAAACAACAGGTGATATTTCTCTCATGACTGGTTCTTGACATCAGGTTAATGTGTATGTACCAGCCTTTAAATATACCGTGATGTTCCTGTCTGATTATATCAACACAACCTGTGTTGCAAAAATGTTCATTTAAACTAGTTTAAAACTGGATATAATGTTGCTATCACTGATGCAAAAGTTGATATAACAATGAATGAAATATTTCTTATAATTTAACTGCTTATGTTTAGGCTTGTGAGATCAAGCTTGTATTCATGCTACAACTGAAAAGAGTAGAAAAAGCTATCACCTGTTACCTAACAAGTTCAACTCCTGTGCTTGTTTGCTAAATTGTTTTCACAATCTTTAAGTTGAAATAATACTTAAATTTACTATTACAGCAGACTAGATATATTTTAATATTTTCTATTTTAAATTAATTTAGCTACTCCGCAATCATTTCATCTATCTAAGGAAACTACAGAAGTACCCCCTGGGTTGCATGTACCTGTGGTCAGAAACCAGTGACATGTCTCAAACACTTTGTGTTCAGAATGAGCACCAGGACAGAAGCTCGTGTGAGACTCAAACCTCATTACATAAATGTTCTGGTAATTTATATTTGTGCATTTATGTGGACCTTTAGGCAGAAGTCACCATTACAGTGTGACCTTTATAAACACGAAGGCTAAGCTTTATTTCCTCTAGCAAAAATATTGTCCAGAATTAATTTGTGCTATGACAAAATAACTGTGATTTACTAATAAAAAACCCTGAAAGACTTTGCATATTGGAACACATTTCGATGATGGGAAACTGCCTGAAATGAGTCACAACAAACAACATATCACAGTGTCCTCCTGCAAGGCAACAGTTTGGGATATAAAGCAAAGTTAGACATTGCTGCTGTCTGAAGGGAGAAAATTATTAAACACTCCACCCACACACAAACATGCAGAAATTAGTGTTCCTGTTAATGGTCTCATAGCAGTCTAATGTTCCTGTTACACTAGGGGACACGTATCTTTATGCAGACAATAGAGAACTGAAACTACTGGTAACACTGCATTTTTTTAATGACTCTACTTTTTGTTTTCTTCTCTGTGTTGCAGCCTTTTTCAAAGAAAGCAGTGGACCATGTGCAGAGTCACTTAGCAAAGAAACATGTTCCCCCAACTCTCTTCCAGGTAAGAGGTCTTTGAACACGTTGAACGAATTCTCCGTTTTCCCTTTTTTTGCTTCTAATAAAACGGCAAGAAACACATGAAATATGACTGTTTTTTTTCTGGATTGCTCATTTTTTGGGAAAATTTATTACATTTATTTTTTGGAACCCTAACTTAAATCAAACCACTCACCCAAAAATCTGGTATTTCTTAGTTGCGGCACAGCAGTGACCTGTGTCATTGAGATTAAGAGCACCTATATTCATAACAGCAGAGCTATCCCACTTTATAAAATATTATTGAGCCATGAGTTATTCTGCATTGCAGAGAGAAAAGCATGTATGTAGATGAGATGAGACAGGTCAGAATGTTGTATGTTTGCCTTACAGTAATTAGTCAGAGCAGCAGCTTCGGGGGGCGCTGTCTAATTATTGTCTTATTTCTCTTTTTTTGGTTGTTTTTTTTTCTTTTTGATTGGGATGAATTGAGACAGAAAATGCTCATAGTCAGGCGCTTGAGTGAAAAATAAAAACACCCTGCAGGTCAGAAACCAGACTAAAGTTTGTTTGATATTCATCAGTTTTAGACATATGGAAAAAGCAGTCGCATGAATTTTTGCCACAGGTTGTTGCTTCAAGTGTATCCGTAATGAGCCTATGAGTCTTAAGTGTCAAATTTAGGAATAACCACTGATAGAATGTAACAAAGCACAGCTTACTGTACTTATGTACAGTGATGTGCTTACACTTTATTATATTGTTAATATCTCCATTACTTATTATATTTATTGTAAATAGGGCTGAGTGCTATGGCCTTAGAATAATATCACCATTTTGTAAGGCCTTATCAAGATCCACAGTATGTACTGAAATAATTCTCCTTAAAAGCTCCTCACAAAAACTAGGACTGTTTAACAAAATCAAATATCACAATATTTTTGGCCATATACGTTGATATTTTTATTGCAACAATATTGGACTGAATATTGGACCCAATTATTGGTCTTTTTACTTTGCTGGCAGAGGCTTTCAACAGTCAACAACTTGCCCCCGGTCACTCTGTTTTGTTTAAGTAGACTAGTTTCATTTCCAATAGTCATCAGATTAAGCACTCAACTGTCCTGTTTCCCACTTTTAATACCAACACAACAATGAGTATACAGTCGATTCAACAAACCCGGTTATACCTATTTTTGGAAATTGGCTGCCTATTCCTACAAGTAATGTGATTGGCTAATTTTTTTTCCTTAGCTCAGCAGTTTATGAAAGTTCCTCGTTTTCCAAGTTCCACAGTCTCCACGGTCCTATTTTTGTTAATTATACATTCAGCATGGGGCATCACCCAGGAAAATAAAAAATGTAGCGATAACAGGAACAACAGTTCTCTGTAAATCTAACTAACAATTTCCTCTTTCAGACCATAACATGGCACTTATTCTGTATATATAATTATCCCCAGTGACTAAGTTTCCCTCGAAGATATTACATCAATCTCTCAGTATTT
Organism: Mola mola; assembly: GCA_001698575.1. Taxonomy (NCBI): domain Eukaryota; kingdom Metazoa; phylum Chordata; class Actinopteri; order Tetraodontiformes; family Molidae; genus Mola; species Mola mola. The sequence continues at coordinate 10,777,893 of KV751320.1, read as the reverse complement.
CCTGTATACTTTGTACACACTCTGTTGCTCAACTTTTCTATTCAGCTGGAAAAGAGGCGTATTTAGAGCTCAGTTGTCAAAATGTATGGAAATAAATGTGCATTTCTCTGAAGGTACTTTGCTTTAATGGCAGAAACAAAAATGCCATTACAAGATTGAACCCAAGGAAACTAAAGAGTAAGAGAGGTCCGCTCATCAAGGATATTTTTGCATTCAATTGCAAAAACTTATTATCACATAGTTACTGAGAGTACCGTGGCATGAGCTGCTGTTTATGTTTATGTGTCTGTCTCTTTGCAGCCATACATAGTGGAGATCTGTGACAGTTTGAGAGGGAAGATCTTCCAGAAGTTCATTGAGAGGTGAGCTGGGGGAGTTGGAGGTGCGGTAGAGGTGAATGGTAGATTTCACCACGCACACAAAATTCACAATTGACCTTTTTTTTTCTTCTTTAGTGACAAATTTACTCGTTTTTGCCAATGGAAGAATGTGGAGCTCAACATCCATGTGAGTACAAGCTTTCCAAAAGTCATCTTCTCACCCTTAGTTTGGTTTTCATCCTGGAGTCACACTCCCACTGCTACCAGGGTTTTATTGTCCACAGGTATTTAACACAGTTCAAAACATTGAATGCATCGATAGAGTATCCATGTTTTGGGAATATAAACACTGTCAGTGCAACATTAAACTAACGAAGATGTGTATTAGTTCTCCAATGAAGTGTCTAAATATGTCCAGACCTTTCTTTTGTTTCTTTTCTTTGTTTTGTTGATTTGTGTCCTTACATTATCCAAAATATTTCCAACAACATTCAATCAGAATCTGTCATTTTATTCAGCAGGGCCGTCCAGTTGGCTGTAACTTCAGCAAAATCTCAGAGTCAGAATTTTCCTATCTAAATTTCCTCCATTGGATGTGTATCATCATCATCATCATAAGCAGACTTGTCTTTTTTTTTTTTTTTCTTTCCAAAAACAGCTGTATGCACTTGTTTCACCTCAAACTCTCTCCTCTGCCTCAGTTTGAAAAGCTGTGCTCCAGATCAAAAAAATAAACAAGTTACTCTCGTGGCCTTTTGTTCCATTGCATTTAATTTTTTCCCTAACTTATTACAAAACTAACCAAGAGATATGAACATGTGAACATTACCTCCTATGGAATGAAAATTAATACACTAATTATGCATTATCATTCTCATTATCAATATCATCATGCAGTGTAAAACTGTAAAACAGTGTGGATTGCAGTGTTGGAAAGTCTTTAGCCCTAAAAACAAGAAGTTGTTGATTATCATTTTTTTACCCCCCAAAGAATAACGTTTATTTTCGAGCTTGAGAGCTTGCATAAACACGGATCAGCAGCAACAATAAAACCCCCTCCCTGACACTCTCCTGTGGTATCTGGTAACACGACATCGGCAGTGGATCCTTTGGGTTGTAGGGTTCAGGCCTATGTTCTGTAGCATCACAAAAATACTTGATTTGGTTGGGATTTAGGGAGTTTGGAGGCTGGATCAAAGCCCTGGTTTCTTAGACATGTTCCTTGAGTCATTACAAAATGGTTATTTGTGGTGTGGAGGGGCATGTTGTGCCGCTGAGGTGAGTGTACATTCTTGTAGGAGTTTCCACACTAGAACTGAAAGCCACTACAGTAATTTGTTTTTCTTGTTCTAAATGAATCAATGTTTTTTGCTTCACTCATTGGTGTAGCTTGCAGTTAGAACGAACCAGATCAAAATGACTTGATGTTTTCATAAAACTTGCTGACTTATGATATTTCTATTTGTGTCCCTGTTGGTTTGGTCATATTTTAAATTTTCCCCCAACTAGCGGTATAATTTCAATAAAACTGCTGAAAAACTAATGGCAGAATAACAGCCCTACAATTAAAATTAGCTTAAAATATTTTGTGGACCTAGCTGTCCTCTGCCATTTTTGATGAGGTAGACTCTGTTGGCAGTGTAATTAATTTGCAGTGAGAGGATCTGTGAGCATGACCAACTGGCAGGTGGCTACATACTCCTGCAGGAGCTAATTTTTCATTCACCATAAAACATTATTCACTCGTTGTCTTAACCAATAGTTACTGCTTTGTAATCGATGATCTGATGAATACTGTGGATTTTTTTCAGTCATGCAGGTATATTTTGATTTCACTTTAGTTTGATTTCTACCCACCACATGCACAATTTTTCTTGAATTTGTATATTCTACTAGGTTTGTGTTTTTAAGTATAGTTTGTTCTGAGTACTATTAAAAAAAAAAAAGAAACCATCATGCTGCACTTAACTGGACAATCTGGTTAACTTACTGGTTGACACCACAGACGATTGATAAATCCATTAATTATATTGAAAAAGTAAATAGTTTCAATTCCTTCTTTGTAAGTGTTGGGACCAAAATTGGTGCAAAAAAATCAATCCTCCACATACCATCAAAGATGGCACTGATGATGAGTGTGGAAACTGAAATCCCTGCTCAGTGTATCTTAGAGAAGGAAAATAAACTGACTTGATTGCGATTTACATGCAAAGAAAAACTTCCATTGACTTGAATGAAATTAAAATGACAATAGTTGAAATAGTCGTTGCAAAACCACTAATGCGCATCTTTTCTGTATCATTTGAATTCATATAATTCCAAGCAAAATGGAAATTGTTAAAATGTATAAATTCACTCTATAAAAGTGATCAACGTCACACTTTCTGACCGATTGTCACTATGGTTTCAGAACAAGGAAATGTCCCATCTCTAGTGCTAATAGAATTTACTGCATAAAAAAGTATACAGTGGGAGTATTAATAGATCTGAAAATAGTTTTAACATTGTTTGGATGGTGTGAAATGAGTTGAGGCTATCAGGCTACAATTTGCAAGAATAGATGAACATAAATCGACATGTTTGGATCTTACTTGTGGATTCCCCCAGTGGTCAGTATTAAGACCACAATACCAGAACTTCAATAAAATAGTTGCATCAAAAATTGATACAATGCCTCTGTCAGTTCTAAAGTAAAAGAGGCAAAAGTCCTAAGCACACTATATGGGAACATTTCTTTTTTTGGCCGGGAGTTGACTTTGAACTACATTGCTACCTGTCTCCTTTTCTGGTTATTCAGTGGCAGCGGACGTCGAGGAACAGCTTTCACACCAGCCTGAAATAAACCAATCCACAAATGAAAAAACATCAGATTTTAGGTTAGGGTGTAAAACGGCTCCTGTTCTCCTTCTGTTAAAGTCCCTGTGCACCTTTACTCTTCCTCAGCTGACCATGAACGACTTCAGCGTGCACCGGATCATTGGCAGGGGTGGTTTCGGAGAAGTGTACGGCTGCAGGAAGGCCGACACAGGAAAGATGTAAGGAAAAAAGTGAATAAAAGCTGTAAAGGGCAGAATCATGCTGTGACTACCGATGTGTAATCTGTGCCGTTTGAATGTCAGGTATGCCATGAAGTGTTTGGACAAGAAGAGGATCAAGATGAAGCAGGGAGAGACTCTAGCGCTCAATGAAAGAATCATGCTGTCATTAGTCAGCACAGGGGTGAGTTACACACACCAATAGTTTAGCCAAATATTAAATTATAAATAGAAATGAAAACATTAATGCATTGAAAAATAGTCATAGAAAAATAATACACAAACTAGATTTCATGTAGAGACGTGTTGTTAAAAAACATTTACACTGTATAAATACAGCTATGATTACTGTGTTCAATGTATAATATATACAGTATATGTGTTGTAAATGCTATTGCATGGGTCTGGTAACATGGAGTAGATACCTAGAGTGAAAAACCTGTTTGTTCTTAACTTAGTAACTATAAAGTTACTGTATAAAGCAAATGTTTGTACGATATGCGTTTTTCCTACCTTCCTGTACATCCTGCCACTGACAGTGCACCCCAGACACAACCAGTCAGTTGCAGATGAGCTACTGTTTACTTAGGTTTTCCAGTCTGTTGTTCCATGCTATGGTAATCTGCTAAATAATTAGACATTACTAAGGAAAAAATTTATGCAAATTTGTTTGTATGTCATAAACATCAGAAAGAGCAGTCCATACATGTGTTTAATATAGTATCTTTATCTGGGAGTGTTTAATAGAAACCAACTGGACTTGTTTGAAGACGTTTCACCTCTAATCCGAAAGGCTTCAGTTCTGAGGGTCCGTGCGGGAAACCCAAGTGGGTGGAGGCAATCACCAAGAATGAAGACGTGGTTGAAAGTTTGATGTTAACTTGAATTTTGTGTTTTTGGAAGATTCTTTTGAATTTGTCTGATAGACCTGGCACATAAGGGATGACCACATTCTTCCGTTTTTCACTTTCTGCCTCGGGTCGTTCTTTGTGGCGCCTTTTGGACCATTTGACAAAGGTCCACTTTGGGTAGCCACATGTCTGGAGCGCTGTCTTGATGTGTGTTATTTCCTTCTTTTTCCCTCTGTGCTTGAGGGAACCTTCTGGGTCCGGTCTTGTAGTGTCCGGATTACCCCCAGTTTTTTCTCCATTGGGTGGTGGGAGTCAAACAAGAGGTACTGGTCTGTGTGTGTGGGCTTCCTGTAGACCTCGATGCTGAGGTTACCATCCTTACCAAGAGACACCCCACAATCCAGGAAGAGTAAACTGTTATCCTTCGTATCCTCCCTGGTGAACTTGATGTTCTTGTCCACTGCATTTATGTGTTGAGTGAAAGCCTCCAATTCTTGAGTTTTGATTTTGACCTATGTCTAACCCACATATCTGAACCAGTGGCTGGGGGTTGTTCCCGTGAAGGAATTCAGAGCCGTCTCCTCCACCTCCTCCATGTAGAGGTTGGCCACGACGGGAGATGCTGGAGAACCCATGGCACAGCCGTGTTTCTGTCTGTCAAAAAACTTCATCATATTTGAAGTACGTCGTGGAAAGGCAACGGTGCAGAAGGTCGCAAATTTGGTCAGGGTTGAAGTTATTTCTGGTGTGTAGAGAGCTGTCTTGTTGTAGACGTTTTCTAACAGTCTCTACTGCTTCACTGGTGGGTATGCACGTGAAAAGAGAAGTGACATCCAAGGAGACCATGGTTTCATCCGGTGGCAGAGTGAGGTTATGTACAGGGTACAGACTGTAATAGGTAGGGCGGTCAATAATATGGTCTTTTTCCAGTTTCTGTAGGTAGTCTATCACTTTCTTCTTGTAGCTGCTGGTGGGGTCCCTTTTTAAGACCTCGTAAGTTTCACGGTCGCTGAGCAGTGAGGTTATCTTGGTGTGGTAATCTGATGTGTTGAGGATGATGGTGCATCTCCTTTTGTCAGCTGGAAGGATGGTGATGCTTGGGTCCTTGCTCAATGTGGAAATCGCCCTCCTTTCTTTGATGGTGATATTGGAGGGAGGTATTTTTTCACTGGCGAGGGTGACTGACACCTTAAATTGGATCTGTTCGGCTTCAGAGGAGGTCAGCTTGTTGGTCTTAATCGCTGAGAGACAGAAACACGGCTGTGCCATGGGTTGTCCAGCGTCTCCCATCGTAGCCAACCTTTACATGGAGGAGGTGGAGGAGAGGGCTCTGAACTCCTTCACAGGAACAACTCCCAGCCACTGGTTCAGATATGTGGATGACACATAGGTAAAAAATCAAAACTCAAGAATTGGAGGCTTTCACTCGACACCTAAATTCAGTGGACAAGAACATCGAGTTCACCAGGGAGGATACGAAGGATAATGATTTGCCTTTCCTGGATTGAGGAGTGTCTCTTGGTAAGGATGTAACCTCAGCATTGAGGTCCACCGGAAGCCCACACACACAGACCAGTACCTCTTGTTTGACTCCCACCACCCACTGGAGAACAAACTGGGGGTAATCCGGACACCACAAGACCGGGCCCAGAAGGTTCCATCAAGCACAGAGGGAAACAGAAGGAAATAACACACATCAAGACAGCGCTTCAGACATGTGGCTACCCGAAGTGGACCTTTGTCAAATGGTCCAACAGGCGCCCCAAAGAACCACCCGAGGCAGAAAGTGAAAAACAGGCAGGTTTATCAGAAAAATTCAGAAGAATCTTCCAAAAACACAAAATTCGAGTTAACTTCAAACCAAGCCAGACCTTAAGACAGAGACTTGTCTACCCCAAGAACAAAACACCCAGGCATAAGCTCAGTAATGTTGTGTATGCCGTTCAATGCAAAGAGGAGTGCTCTGACCTTTATATAGGGGAAACCAAACAGCCCCTCCACAGACGCATGGCACAACACAGGAGAGCCACCTCATCGGGACAGGACTCAGCTGTACATTTGCATCTAATGGAGAAAGGTCACTCCTTTGAGGACTCCAATGTCCATGTTCTGGACAGAGAAGACAGATGGTTTGAAAGAGGAGTAAAAGAGGCCATCTATGCCCACTTGGAGAAACCTTCTCTAAACAGAGGTGGTGGACTAAGACACCACTTGTCGGCAACCTACAATGCTGTCTGGGGAGCCCTCCCCAGGCGGTTTAACCCTCATGCACACCTGGGGCCATGTGATCCCAAGGTGTCACATGAAACCAGGGGTGAGG
>KV751320.1:10748071-10769041 GCA_001698575.1 Mola mola | reverse complement strand
AATATATATGATTTTTATGAGAAAAGCCCCACACTTCATGTTTCAAGTCAAATATTGCTGCTCTTTTAGCTCTGTTTTAGACTCCACCATCTCTTGAGGAATATACTGTATACGGCACTTAAGATGCTTTTTTTACTGTTCACAAGGTAGTATGAGACTATTTGTCTGCTGTTTGCTGCTGAACAAGTAATGTTCCTTGGATTTATCAGAGCAGGGACCCTGTTTCCCTGCTGGAAAGCATTCAACGACTGAACCAAACAGAAACAGGGGCTTAAGTCATTAAACGGCAGAAGAGTTACACCAATACATAAAACGAATAAAATGTGCTCGCTAGAGCCCATATTATAATGATTCAGAAACACAACTGACTTAAATTTTCACCAACAGAATTACCACAGTGAGCAAGTCTATCCATACATAATGTAAACACTATCTCAATTTTTTTTGGCATTTTACATGGCTACTTGACATCAAGGTAAACTTATAACTTGCATTTCATGAAGAACTAAAATTTTTATTGTTAAATTCAGTCTTAACTACATTTTTCTTAGATATATATACTGTATTATGAGTCTGCAGAGACTTCAGATTGTGCAGAGGCTTACAATACCAAGCTGGTAATTCTACTTTATGAAACCATAATTTAATTTTTTTTTTTTTTTTTTAAGATTCAGTCTACGATAGGAAGCAATGGACTTGAAGCTGAGTGCTACAGAAAAAACTGAGAGAAGAGCTAACATTTTGGCTTTGGATTTGCTGATATCAAGGACAATAGAAACTAATGGATCTGTCTCTATATGATGAATCAACATGAATTAAAGTGATATTTGCTTACAGTCCTTCTGATGAAACCTTTTACAAAATATGAAATGGTTTCATTTTGGATCATTTACTACATACCAGTAGAAAACAGGATATAGAGAGAATGTGACATAGAGCATTACATTTCTGTGTTGTGTGACTCAATCCACTGAAGCACCAGCTCACCTCTACAGATTTGATTTCAAAGCCATAGATTCATATCAGCCATGTTTTTCAACTGTCCTGTTTTTCTTCCAATTCCCCTGTTTGGACTGGTTGCCATAATAACAGATATATTTTTCTGGAAGACAGGGAACAGTTTTAGGGCTTCAATAAACAGTGCAGAAAAATGCACATAATACTTTAAGACTGAGTGTCGGAGGGGGAAGAGAGCAAGCGAGTCACAGTTTTGCCAAGCAGAGGAGGATAACCAGGACAGGAGGTTTCCTTTTATTTTCTGTACCCACGCAGAGTTTTTTCTCCTGGTGACCGGAAATTGTAGCTTAAGTCCTGAATTAGCGAGGTCTCCAACATTGTTTCCTATGCTTATGATCTAATCTCCTCTGATTCCCCATCATCGGCATCACCCTCTCTATCCCTCTGTCTACCCCTCAGCCAGCTAATATCCTGTTGGATGAGCATGGTCATGTTCGCATCTCAGACCTTGGCCTGGCGTGTGACTTCTCCAAGAAAAAACCCCATGCCAGTGTGTAAGTATCTGTGCTAAACCCACAGGACTTTTCCTCTAGTCACCAGTGATTGTAATCCAGTCTAAACTGATAATGTCAGACATTTTTTCTACGTTCACTAATGCATCTCCAATAATGAGAATATTATGATTTTTCATCATACTTAAAGTGAACATGTAATAAATTTTAGATTCATTATGCATAACCAAACATTTCAAGCATTTTAATTTTTCAATCTCGATAGTCATGGCCTACAACAAAAACAAATATTTCACTGTAAGTCATAATGAGCAAAATTGAACTAAAAACAAGGCCGAAATACTTCACTCCATGTACACTGGATGTAGAATACATGAAAGTTTAACTTTTAAATTAAATCATTAAAAAAAAAACTTTTCTATGGTATTCTAACTTTTGAAGATGACTAGTTTTAATGACAGGACAAACTGTCACTGAGTCGAAAAATTTGAATGCTATTTTCATTCATTGTTTAATTTGTGTGGTGTCAAATGAAACTAGTTACTGTTAATTTTATTGATATTGATATATTATGTGTATTTATTTTTGTGGTGGTGGAGCCGCAGCTTTTACAACTGGGGATGAGGCTTCAGTGTGCTACTCTGCTGTTACGTTGGAGTTGTAAGATGTAATGAGTGTGTATTTGACGTGAACCTGCGGTGTGTTACAGGGGCACTCATGGTTACATGGCTCCAGAAGTTCTTCAGAAGGGCACAGCATACGACAGCAGCGCTGACTGGTTCTCCTTAGGCTGCATGCTCTTCAAACTCCTCCGAGGGTAACTGCTCCAGCTTCCCTCTTCCTCTTACCTCCTCTCTTTCTTCTCCTCCTTGCTTCTCTTTACTCCCACCATGCTTCCTGTATGCTTTCAAACCTCTTCAACCTTTCAGAGTACACTCTTTGAATCAGCTCTCTCACTGTCTGTTTGGTATATGTTTGATCTTGTTGGTGTGTGAGGCTAAGTGTGTGTTTGTTTGATCTGAAGTGTGTAAATGCCATAGGTCTGGGCTCAGTAGGTCAGAAATCAGGTAAAAAGAGGAAGAAGAGCATGTGTGTGTGACGTGACTGTCCATTGATGTTCGGATCTGTGTGTGTGTGTGTGTGTGTGTGAACACTTTACAGTGGAAGAGAGTGTTGGTCTTTGGTGAAAGGTTGGAAGACATGTTTTAATGCTCCAAGAGTCCTCTGTGTGAACTTGCTTTGTTCCAAACTAAAACAGATGTTACTCACATGAATACTGAATAGTATTACATCATTTAGTCTCTATCAGAAACATCGTTTAGCTCATAGTCTGGCCTTTATTTCACTGTAAACATTTAGTAGAATTCAGTAATGAGATTGTGTCAATAAAAATTCAAACCGTCAGAGTTTTATTATAATAATTAGCTATATTTTTGGTTTTATTTTGAATTCTGATCTCTTTTTTTCATCTGAGCCCTGTATTAACATACTTGTGTAAATGATTCATACTTACAAAATGATCTGGAATAGGTCTGGTAAATTGCCTCACCTGGCAGCAGGTAGATGGCTGCAACGTCATCCTTTTGGGCAACAAACCATCAAATTTACATCCAGTAAAAGTGCTTTTTTTTGCAGTTCACTAAGGGGGATTTACCGCTAGAACATATTTCCATTTCCAAATCATGGCAGCTGCCACAATGTATCGCTGCTTGAGAGACACTGAACAGATGAGCACATGTCCCCGCAAAAGCCCTACAATGTTCTTAAGTTTAAATGTCTGGAAACGCATTAAAATGCATTGGGTTCCTTGTTGGCCCGTTCCACATCATCCCACACGTTTTCATCTAAATCCATCCATTAGTTTTTGTGTAAACCTGCTAACAAACCAACGAAACAACAGACAGGTGAAAACTTCCTTAGCTGAGGAAAATATTATTACTCTCAACAAAAAGTCTCTTTTAAAATGCTTGAATGGAAAGACACTTTTAAAAAAAAATGACCCATAATCTGTAACATATGCTTAATCCAACCTTTTCTGAGAGCTAGTCCTGACAGGGTTAGCCTACCTTACAGTCATTTAGTCTTTACAATTATCACAAGCCTTGTTGTTCAACCAGCGGTCTACACATCAAAAACATATAATTTATACCATAAATACCAGTAATACTTACATTTAAAGAAACGGAAACCAGAAAATGTTTCTCATACCGTATGTTACAGGTTTTAGGGGCAGTTGTATGGTGGATCTATTTTGCGGTGTGTATCCATCCACTCTAAAACTACTTAAGAGCCTTCAGGAAGTTGCACAGTCATTGCACCAGTGGTTGTTCAACTACAAACTCTTCATAGTCAAACGGGGCCCAACATGACGATTAGTGAGCTTAAATTGTTTGTTTTCTTAATCTTTAATTAATCATTTTTATTCCTCAACCTGATTGTTTTGTTCACTTTGTATTGATTGAGCAGCAGAAAAAACATTCTGTGGGTTTAAATGTAGAATTCTCATGTCCACCTTTATTAAGCTCTCTGTTTGCAACCATAACCATTTATTGATTAACATCATTCTGGTCCTTAACAATAGATTTTGATTTCATTTGGCTCAGCCTGAACACTTAAACTCAAGATGTTTGGAAGTTTGGAAGCTGCTACTCTCCCATTAAGGCTGTCAGTTGTTATTTGATTACTCTCACTGGGTGGAGCGCAGTGTATCTCTTTGGGTCTTGGACACACACACTTCTGAGTTAATATGTTCTCTTGATGTACAGGGAGCACACATTTGAGGTCCACTTAATCTTGTATTGGATTAATGTGCTTATCTGAAAAACTTCAGTCTGGTCCTAAACTGCTTCACATCATCTTATTCAATATACTAGCATTAGCCACAGCAGCAAAAATCATCATTTCATTAGAATCTTAAATTTGTTCAGAATTATACAGTTGCAGCATACATGTATAGTGTTTAAATTGAATATATGAAGTCAAAGAGGGCCTTAGAGATGGGTGTGAGTGCTCCATTTGGATATCTGCATTCATCCAACAAGCTGTTTTTGGAGTACTCACCTATAGAACCCAAATTTCTATGTTATATTCAGACACCATTCTTAAAGTACTCAAGTGCTCATGCAAGTATTTGAAAATTTGAATTATTTCAAATTTCCCTTCCTAATTCCATATATTAGCTTCATATGAGTATTTTGAAATATAGAAAATGTTAACAAGATGTAAAAATATGTATAATGATTTGCATTTAGATTTTACATAATAAGATATATTTTGTCCCATTTTACTCCAATGCTGAATGAAATCCTACATCCTGGCTGCTTGTGGATAAGTTCTGGTTGAGTTTAATTTAAGTATTTTTAAGTATGTGTAGTTTTGGAAGGTATGATTTGCAGCAATAATTTTTTCCCCCAGCAATCTCTACTTACAATATCTCTCTCTCTCTCTCTGTCTTTCTCTTTCTGTACAGGCACAGTCCTTTCAGACAGCACAAGACCAAAGACAAACATGAGATTGACCGCATGACGCTCACCATGGTAAGACACGTCCACACACTGCAGGTTTCCTAGAAGTCCACAGTCCACATTGCACTGTGACAAAGGTGCACTACGTGTTAGATGTACATATTACAAGCAGGCTCTGTGCACACACCGTAAAACACGCAGGCGATATGAATCTTTACTTAAGCCGAACACATGGGTTTGGCCCGTGTTTACCTTACAGTAATGCCAAATGCACACAGATCTTTGTATCCCTATGCCTACTGAGCTGTGTGTGAACAGACAGCAGCTGAACGCTATTTGGAAGAATGAAATACACAAATGAAGCAACTTCTCATGTCTGAACGCGTCTGTGGTTTGTTTCTTCCCTGACAGAGATAAATGTCTTTGTTGGGTCATCTTGTCTGTCATAGTGGCTGTGTGTTTACTTTGCTGTGTCACGAGAAGACACAGTAGTTGAGGAAGTTAAAAGATACCCCCCTGGCCAGATCCTGGTCGTGATCATTTCCATCTGAGATTTTGGATATCACTATATTATGTTATGACATAAATTGGCTTTTTTTTGCTTTTTCATTGCAGCGACATGATGTAATTTTTTGAACTCATCAAAGTGTTCTTACTTCTCTAACATCCACGTTCGTCATTTAATCCTCATTACTGATGATTTTTTTTTTTTTTAAATCTCAGCGTGTTAATATTTTGTCGCAGTATCAGTATAGTATAATGATATTTAATTTTGTGGGTCAGTCTGACTATTTATCGGGAGCATTTTAGGAGAAAGATAAGATAAGATGTAACTTTATTGATCCCCCTTGGGAGAAATTCAGGTTGACACAGCAGTACAGAAGTGAAAGTAGCAGTGCAAAGAGATAAATAAAAACTGAAATACTAGAAATTAAAAATATACTAAGTATTATGTACAATCTGGCCACTGTTTGTGAAGTGTGCAAAATGCAATGTTGCTGAGTTTTAGAAATAGATAAATGGAGTGTATCATGAAGTTTACATACCGAATAGTGAGGAATTATATATATATAAACAGTTGGACATGTGCAGTATCAGGGTTTATTATCCTAGAGCAGTGTAGTCCTTAATCAGTGGAGTGGGTGGTGTTGGGAGGTGCTGGGCTGTGCTGGGGGGGGTGGGAGCTGTGCTGTTGTGTAGTCCGATGGCAGCCCCCCAAGGGCTTTGAGGCCCGTGGCTGTATTAGTCTGTAGCTAAAGGTGCTCCTGAGTTTCTGCAGCTCGGCATATAGAGGATGAGAGGGATTGTCCATCATAGCCTTCAGCTTTCCTCTCATCCTTCTCTCAGTCACTACCTCCACACTGTCCAGTTCCATCCCCACCATGGAACTGGCTTTCCTCACAAGCTTGTTCAGTTTGTTTGCACCACCGCTCCCGATTCCGCCTCCCCAACACGCAGCAGCAAAGAAGATGACACTGGCCACTACAGAGTGGTAGAACATCCGTAGCAGCCTGGTGTCCACGTTGAAAGACCTGAGCCTCCTCGGAAGGAACAGTCTGCTCTGTCCTTTCCTGTAGAGGGCCTCGTGTTGCTTGACCAGTCCAGTTTGTTATTTAGGTGCACCCCAAGGAACTTGTAGGTGTCCACCATCTCCACCCCCTCCTCATTTATGAAAACAGGTGTTGGGTTTCGGAGGTCCACTACCAGCTCTTTGGTTTTCCCAATGTTGAGCTGCAGGTGGTTCCTGTCACACCATCCCACGAAGTTCCTGATTAGGTCTCTGTACTCATCCTCCTTGTCGTCTGTAATGCAGCCAACAATGGAGGAGTCATCAGAGAACTTCTGCAGGTGGCATGTCCCAGAGTTGAAGCAGAAGTCGGAGGTGTAGAGGGTGAACAAGAACGGCGACAGTACTGTTCCCTGAGGTGTTCCAGTGCTTCTTGTCACCACGTCTGACAAGCAGCCTTGCAGCTTGACATATTGCGGCCTGTCTGTGAGGTGGTCTGTTATCCATGCCACCAGGTCCTGGTCCACCTGCATCAACGAGAGCTTCTCAGCCAGACGGGCTGGCTGTACGGTGTCAAAGGCACTGTAGAAGTCAAAGAACATGACCCTCACTGTGTTTTGCATCCTATCCGGGTGCGTATAAGCTCTGTGAAGCAGATGGATGATGGCATCCTCCACGCCGATGCCAGCCTGATAAGCAAACTGCAGCGGGTCCAGGCAGCCGCGAACCAGGAGCCTGAGGTATTGAGGGGTGAAGTGGCTGGCAAGCCTCAGTCCTAAGGAGCTACGAGGAGGGTGATAGGACAGGTGTAGGTGGGGGTTGGGATATCAGAGGGGGTGGAGGTGGGCCTGGTCTGTGCTGGTGAGTCAAATCTGTTAAAAAACAGGTTTAGCTCATTCGCATGTTCCCTAGTCTCCTCCGCCGCTCCTGTGGCTCTTTTCATGCTAGTAATGTTCCCAACCCACGCCCAAACCTCCTGCCCTGCTTTATTTTTCCCTCAATCCTGTTCTTTTAAGAGTCTTTGGCCCTCCGCAGTTCCCTCCTCAGCTCTCTCTGGATTTCTTTTATTCAATCCCATTGTCCCCAGCCGTGAAAGCCTTCTTCTTCCTGTTCAACAGGAGCTTGATGTCCCTGTTGATCCATGGTTTGTTGTTTTGGAAGAGCAAAACTTCCTGGTGGGAACAACACTCTCCTCACAAAACCTGATGTTGTCAGTGACGCATCGAATAAGGCTCTCAATGTCATCACCAAAGTCCTCCTGAAACATCTCCCAGTCTGTTATCCTGTAGCACTCCATCAGGCTCTCCTCTGCCTCCCCTGACCACTGCTGTACAGTCCTGGTGGAAGAGGGCTGTCTCCTAACAAGAGGCTTGTATGTAGGAGTCAGCTGTATCAGGCAGTGGTCTGATTTGCCTAGAGGGGGGAGGGCTGTGGGAATGTATGCCTCCTTAACGTTGGCATACAGTGAGTCCAAGGTCTTGTTCCCTCTGGTGCTGCAGGTCACATACTGGGTGAAGTTAGTCAGTGTCTTTGAGATATCAACATGGTTAAAATCTCCGTTTATTATGAGGAGAGTGTCGGGGTGCCGCATCAGCAGGTCTGCGACGGTCAAGTGACTGACGTCACAAACATCATGATATTTTGTATTGTGATATGACATAAAAACAAATTAAGGCTGGACTGCCTTTCATCCAGCTTTTTCCCTTTCCTTTTTTTCTTTATAAATTTGCCATGTTTATTGTGCTTTCGTAACTCAGTAATCAGTATTATTTCTAATCTGAGTGATGCCCAATCCCACAAAAATAAGACCCATTTATTTCGGTGACACTTTTTGCTGAAACTCTGCTATGAAGTTTATCCAAAGGTAGATCAACTGTGTTTTCAGAGAACCAAGGTTATTTTGTAACTTCAAGTTTTTGATACATAGATACTGTGAGATACAGATACTGTTCAATTCCCATCCCTGATCCCTGATTTAAAATAAAGAACAGGCTCAGTAGTGAGTGGTAGGTATATGCACTATAGTGTATTTAGTGTGTCATTGTCTCATAGATGAATATACTGCTGAGCTTCTTCATGTCATTGGTCAGATTTGGCAATTGCTTTCTGAATGGTGTCCATTGAGCCCATCTAGTGACATAACTGCTCTCACCCACCTTTTTTTTCCCCTCCTCACATCCAAGTCAAAGCTCTAAAATGCGACATGATTGATATAGCACAGAGAAGTTTTCATCGACAAGCTGTCGAACGAGTTTTCAGCACAGCTTTGCTCCCCCTCTTTGTGTCTGGCCTCCAGCGGCAGCAGTTGTCGATCACGGTGGAACGCCTCCAAATGTCTGTGTCTGTTCATGTATTTCGTCAGGACGTGAAGCAGTCGAGGAGCGTAGCTACCCCCCTCCCTTCCCCTTCCCTCCCACACACACAAACACAGGGCGCTATTTGACTGAGCCGGACCTTGAAACAGAAAGCATGATCTTTCATATCACAGTAAATCCAGATTAGGATTTTAATCCAGCCACTTAATCTGGTTTATCCCCTTAATCCTTGTCTACGGGTGTGTATATGTGTGTGTGAGAGAGATGGAGAAGGGCGAAGGCTGTGATTCAGCCCTGACCGTGCTAAAAATACTGCTCTATATGTCTTTGTGTTTATTAAACATGATGAATGGTCTCATTACATAAACACGATGGAAGCAGACAGAAGAGGAAAAGTTGAGGACTGAGCAGCCAACACAGGAAGAAATGGAGAGGTGGAATGGAACTGATTCCAGTAGATTGCTTTCTGAAACACTTCTGTAGAACAGCTGACACAACTTAACGTGGTCTGAAATTAACATCTGTCTTCAGTCATGTGGACAGCAGTACAGAATAATTTGAATTGTGAAAGTTTAACATTGACACTTTATATCCACGTCTGCTAAATCGGTTTAAACCAGATATTTGTGCACAGCTGCAGGCAGATATGGCTAATGTTATTTATATTTTATATTGTAAAATTAGATTCCAGTTGAAGTTGCATTAAGATTTTTTCCAGCTTCACCCCAAACATTTCAAAAAAGTCCAGGCTAAAATTCAAAAATTAATTGAAAACAAAAGATGTGATAATATTTTTTTAATTCAGCTATTTTGATCTAACAAAAATGTGCTTCAATCCATATTTGTTGACGTTTTGCCTTTCAAAAACAACACTTTGACTACCGTCAAGACCTTTTGCTCTCTTGTTCCCTCTCACCTGTTATATTAGTTTTAACACTGTATTCAGAGAACTCCTGCCTGGGATGTAACATTTGTTACATCCCAGGCAGGAGTCCATTCTAATACCCTCCAGCAGTTGAGCAACAACAAAGTAGTTTTTTCAAGCTAGAGCCTCTATTTACAGACTAACTGTAACCTCTGCACTTTTTACTGCTACAGAAAACTTATTGTTTACTGTTTTCCTGTTGGTACACTCCATTCACCGGCACTCTCCTCACTCCATGAAAAACTGGACATTCACCCTTATAAATGACTTCAAACCTTAATAAAACCTGCAGTAATGGTCTTAAATAGCCTGCAAAGTCATTGTTTGCCTGTGCCATAAATTGTCAGGAATGAATCACTAGCAGCTCAATCATAAACATTACACACCACTTGCTTCTTTTAACAGAGCTCTAATATTGGAGTACATCACTGAAATAGTTACCGAAAGGATCATATTGTGGATTTGCTTAATGCTCCGTTTAACCTAAAATTCACTTTATTGTGGGGAAAAAGTGATGCAAATAAAAGGCAGCTATGTTCAACACTGATAATGACACCCTGTCATGACAGCCAGCTTGCCTTTGCTGTTAGGACTACGTTGTCTCAGTCTTTTGGTCAAATTGTAAACAAAGAGATTGATAGTTTATGAATGGTTCACATCTGGGGTTATACATCCAAGGTTTAACCATGGTGCAGGGGCATATGGAAAGTGTTCACTGTAATAAAATCTGCTGAAATGGT
This sequence comes from Mola mola, assembly GCA_001698575.1. Taxonomy (NCBI): domain Eukaryota; kingdom Metazoa; phylum Chordata; class Actinopteri; order Tetraodontiformes; family Molidae; genus Mola; species Mola mola. The sequence continues at coordinate 10,758,621 of KV751320.1, read as the reverse complement.
GCATCGTTGATGTTGTCTCACATGACTGACAAAGACTAATAGCAGAGGTTGCTAAACAGTGACATAAAGATATTGTAGGAGGTGAAGGGGTCAGGGAGTGTTAGTGGACCGTAGTTCTCAGTTAATGTTTTGGGAGGGGGGAGCACAGTGTAAGACTTGTTTGAAAGCCCCTTGGTGCAAATGATGATGGCCTATTTTCAAACAGCTCATTGTCACTTTTCATTCCCTTCCTCCTTTTTCTACAACCCACCACCCTCGCAGAATGTGGAGCTGCCAGACTCATTCACTGCGGAACTCAAAGATCTGCTGGAGGGGCTGCTGCAGAGAGACGTTTCCAAGAGGCTTGGCTGTCAGGGCCGAGGGTACGCCACACACTTAACAAGTTAACCCTCCCATATCGGCGTTTCATGTTCAAAGGCGTGCAAATGAATTCATCAGTAGGATGTGTTCTGCTAGCTGTCCTCTATGGGGACTGGAAACACAGGGTGGTTTAGTTTGTGGAGACGGATAGATGTGGACATCGAGTTATCCGATAGAGGCTGAGTTCATAACTGATTTCATCCATGCTGTCATTTCACATCAGCTCATGACTAAAGCCGAGGTGATGGATCTCTTTCTGCACTGGGTATTTGTCTGAATAACAGGATTGTCAGTGTTTGTCAGAGGGGAGTAATGTGGCAAACACTGCCACCTAGTGTACAAATTTAAAAACAAACGGGTGAAAACCCTCCTCTCCTCCCTCACTGCCTCCCTTTCTGTGTCTCACACACACATGTAGAGCCCCAGAGGTAAAGGAACATCAGTTTTTCAAAGGCATTGACTGGCAGCAAGTGTACCTCCAGAAGGTGAGTTGGCATCTTTTGGTTTTTGTGCTGCATGTTTTAAAATATTCCTGTCTCATCAGCATGCTCTGATATGACAGATATCTGCTCAGAGAAATTTGTCTCAATATTGGTAACAAATGCTTCATGACTTCCAACTTATTAAAGAATTTATAAATATTTTTAAAGTTAATTTTGAGGGTCATTGATGGTGAAGTTTGCTAAATTAAAGCAACTTCACGCTGTAATTATCCATATGAAAGTACTTGATTGTTTACTTACAGTATCAAGTAGTGATGCACTGTTATATCTGAAGTTGAGAAAAAAATCTTAATAAACTTCAGATTATTATTTGAAGGATTGTCAGTTATTTTAGTATTTGTGGCTGATGGAATGCGTTTTTATCTGTTTTTATTTATACATCATAAAAAATATTTCGGCGTTTTGAGTCTAATTAAACTTTTTTACAGTTTTGTTTTATTATCTGTCGGGGTAATTACCTACTGTACATTTATATTTTATATTCCTGTTATCTTAATTATTAATCACACTGAATTTTAAATAAAACTTGTCCGTACCATACAAAACTGCAACTCGAGATAAATCGCATCAAGATGTTTGTTTGTAATAAATGGGTGAAACAATAACTTGGATGAAAAAATGTTGATTGTTTTGAGGTGTAATAAACACGGTGACTCTTTGGAGCCGCATTAGCCTGGTCGTGTTGCCATGGGTTTGTCGTCTTGTTGTTTTGCTTAAGCTCCTCTGTTCCTCCTTCATCCTCTTTTGTCACTGACTCCTTCCTCTGTACTGCACCGTCTCTGAAAACCATCTGTGTGTCCTCTCCCTCTATCTATAGTACTCGCCTCCTTTAATTCCTCCCAGGGGTGAGGTGAACGCTGCAGATGCTTTTGACATAGGCTCATTTGATGAAGAGGACACCAAAGGCATCAAGGTAAAGGAGTCTCTGACAAGTGCCATCTTTATCAGCCACCTCTGAGCACCACAGATGCTGCCTGTACAGCTGTAAACAGATGTGTCCTGTGTTTCAAACCTCTTTCATACATGTATGAATACATGTATTCTGAAATGTTAAAAAGCATTTCCTGAAAGGGGTCAAATGTTAGTCAGAGCAAAGATTGTTACTGAGGGGAATTATCACCAGCAGTAACGGGGACAAGCACTTAAAGGGTTACACCTGTCTGATGAAAGATTTTTTCACATGGGGCAAGTGAGCAGATTTTTTTTTTCCTCACCTGGTGATCATTTTAATCATATTTTAGGAAAAATCAGCAAACATTAATTGTTTCAGTTCATTAAATTTGACGATAAGATGCTTGTTTTTTTTTTATATATGACAGTAAACTGAATTAATTTTGATTTTGCTCATTTAGTGACAAAATAATGCATCACCTTCTGGGAGTTTTTTTTTTGTTTTCTCAATTTTTTTTTTCTTATTTGAAAAAAAGAACAAGCAAACCGATAAATCAAGAAAATAATGGGCAGATAAATCAAAGTATACCACGCACGGGATGTACAGTATGTTGGATTTGTTATGTTACAAGACGACTGCTGCATCAAGCATACAAGACAGGATTAAGTTCATTTTATTTTTAATATAAGCTGTCATTTCTCACATCTGTCAAAGTCCTAAACTGAAACTCTAAATGCATATCAAAGTGATAAGCACAGTTATGAAGAGAGCGTGATGAATTTAATGTGAGATTCACTCTGGGGGGCGGTGTCCACCAGTGTTTTTTGTTTTTTTTCACTTCTTCAGGTTGCTTTCAAAGGCACAGTGTTTTTTTTCTGTTTTTTTCCAGCCAAGACACATTGGTTGCTATGATACAGAATATCTGCGAAGGTAATGTGTATCAAGCACCTAATTTTGCAGATAAATGTGTCGCCAGCAAAGTGTGAATGTAAAATTTTCAGTCATTACTTGTTAATGCACTGGAAGAGAGACGAATCTTTTGGTATGTGTGGATTTATTTGTTTGTGGGCCAGGGAAAAAAACGAATTTCCCTCTTTGTCCAGTGTTGTTCTATCATTGTCCACCATTGGTCCCGACCCCCCTCCACTGTAACTGGAACGTCAGGTAAAACGTGTCGGTGGCAAGCGCAGATTTGTAATCAGTGTTGAAAAATTTTCAACTCTCCGAACCAGAAACAAAAATGGCAAAATTGCAGAAGAGACACTCAGCATTAGGGATAAACAATACACATCAGGCCGAAAAATTACCGATATTATAGATAATTTATATTATCAGCTATCAGCTAAAGGAGAAGTAGTTGCTCCTGGTGAGAGCCACACGGTAGACCAGAGGGCCAATGATGTCTGCCCGAGTGTGACCATTTTTCAGTACATGTTCCACAAGGTTTCATAGAGTTTACAAATCTTAATAGAACTTTGAAATATGAAATCATCTTGTATCACTACATCATAGCGTTTACCTTCAGGTGTGTAAACTACAGATTATAATCTCTTTTAAAACATAAAAATTAAAAATTTTCACTTATCTTTGTGGTATCAGCCATATTTTTTCATATTGGCAGAAAAAATTCTATACTACGCATTTTTACTCAGCGCCTCCTATAGTTGTTTTTATCTTAAATGTAAATGTGGGACCCTTACAGTAATCAATTCAGTTTGTAATTTCTGTTTGACTGAGTGTGGAAAGGTCATGGGGTTGCTTCTCTGAATCACACAGCCAGTTTTTGATCACCTCTTAAGACTAGCTAAAGAACAGTAAGCAGTTGGGGTTTACAGTGAAGGACTCCAAAAGTGACTCGCACTGTCACACTCCTGTGATTTTTTTTTTTTTTGATTTTTTTTTTTTTAGTGCTGTTGGAGCTTTAAATTCTTTCGTCATTAACATTAAAGTGGCAGCAGTAACAGTTACTCATCCTTTGACACCAGTGCTGAGGAGAAAAAAGGACAAAAGCTTTGGTTTACTTTTCCCCAAGCGGTTCTTGTCATTAACGCCAGAGCTGTGATCTAAATAAGTGCTGTATAGTAATGTGAGAGCATGATAATGCAGGAAGCAGAGTGTGCCTCTGCAGTTCCCTGGTGGTAATTTGGTCTGAATGAAATGGCAGCGGCAGTGCAGATTACTGCAGTATGTTCATTCAGCGGATAGTTTTTTTTTTTTTTTATCATATTACATTGAGAAGTGTATTTTTGTTGTTATTTAGTTTACCCTCACATATAAATAAAGTGGAAAATATACCAAAAACACAGCCCAATGTAACACAACGCAGCAGCATTCACCAAAGCATTCAAAATGCCTATATATTTTACCTTCATGAAGGGAAGATTGGTTGAAATAGACTGAATTTAAGCTGTAAATAATAGTGAACTAACAGAAAATGAAACAATTGATCTATTGACATGCTGTCCCCAGCATCTTTTTCTTAACTGTATGATGTTCGTTTACTGTCATAAAAGTTAACAAACTAGATAAGATCTACATTTAATGTTTTCCCTAACAATTACTTGGACCAAATAATTGGTGATCAAAATAAACAGTCTAGTAAATGGCAACAAATCAAATTAATTGTTGGAACTCAATGTTAAAGTTATTTGTTTTCCTGTACTGTGTCGAGCACAGCCATTTATTTAGCTGCCTAAGTATGGAAGACACCATTAATCACACCATCATCATCAAGGATATTGTTTGAATCTTATCAGTGTCATTCCAATTATCAGTATGCAAAAGAAAACAAAAGAGAAAACTAATCGTCAGAAGGCGAACTCAGCTTTACTTTGACTTTTATTCGTACATTAAAGGTCAAGTGATGATCCTGTAGATCATCACTGGACCCTTGGCAGGAATGAAATATAACATTGCTTACTAGAATGGCACTGGCAGAACATGCTGTTTCCAAGTCCCAACAGTCCCCCTAAATTCTTCTTCCTCCTCTTTCGACTTTACCTAACTTTTTCTAGGAGTTGCCACAGCGAATCATCCTCCTCCATCTCTCCCTGTCCTCTGCACCTTCTTCTGTCGCACCAACTATCTGCATGTCCTCTCTCACCATATCTATGAATCTCCTCTTTGGTCTTCCTCTTTGCCTCCTGCCTGCCTCCTGGTAGGTCCATCTTGAGCATCCTTCTACCAATCTATCCACTGTCCCTCTTCTGCACATGTCCAAACCATCTCAATCTGGCCTCTCTAACTTTGTCTCCAAAACTTCCAACCTGTGCTGTCCCTCTGATGTGCTCGTTCCTAATCCTGTCCATCCTCATCGCTCCCAAAGTAAATCTCAACATCTTTAACTCTGCCACCTCCAGCTCTGCCTCCTGTCTTTTGTTCAGTGCCATTGTTTCCAAACCAAACAACATTGCTGGTCTCACTACCCTCTTGTAAACCTTTCCTTTCACTTTTGCTGCTACTCTTTTGTCACAGATCACACCTGACACCTTTCTCCACCCATTCCACCCTTCATGCACTCGCTTCTTCATCACTTTACCACACTCCCCATTGCTCTAAACAGTTGACCCCAAGTACTTGTGGACCATTCATGGACCTTTTCCTCTTCTACTCTCTCTAACCTCACTGTTCCACTTGCGTCCCTTTCATTCACACGCATGTATTCTGTCTTGCTACAACTGACTTTCATTCCTCTTCTTTCCAGGGCATACCTCCACCTGCTCCCTGCTCTCAGTACTGATCGCAATGTCATCTGCTGCACTGAAATTTGATGGGTTCTTCATTGGCCCATTCCCCATCATTCCATTAAGTTTTATTGAAATCCAACAAAGTATTTCTTGCTAACAAACAGACAAACCAACAGACAGACCTTCTGGCTGTTATTATGTCCTTATTTGTCCCTGCAACTAAAAGCACTTGTGTTTTTGTTATTTCAGAAGACTATAATGTATACAAAGACAGCAAGTTCTCTCCCACAGAGTCAGCTATATTTCTGCAGTCAGAGTGGGCTTACCAATCATTGGCTCTAGAGAATTCCTTTCATTATTTAATGTCCACTGTGGCTCAAGGGGTGACATGGTTGCAATCTTGCTGCTAGATGTCACTAAATCCTACACACTGGACCTTTAAAGATAACCCATAGTGTCTTTTAAACTAAAATCTGAAACCTGAAGTAGTGTACTGCAAAACAAGGACTTAAGCTACAAAAACAACCAGGGCTAAAACTAAGTGGTTATGTGCATTAAGCAAGGTTGCATGTAAGTAGCACAGGCCCTGGGGCTACAAATTTTTCGAGCCTGTGCACCATCATGTCTCATCTAACCGGGAAAAACATCAGCCATGCTCACACCTAGTCAACTCATCATGACTGTAGTTTAAGTTTATGATTCTACAAAAGCCAAAAAAGTCATACAGTCATTATAAAAACTAAAAAACCCACAGCAAGTGAAGTATTCCTAACATAAAGAAACAGCTTCACCAAAAGGCTTATCAGCCCACTTTTAGCCTACCCTGACAACTATAGTGAGCATCACAAAAGTTAAGTGTCATTTTCTGGTTTTACTTCCCCTAGCTTCAACATTGGGCCCCAGGGCTCAAGCTCTGGGAAGCCTGTGCATTAAAACAGTGGTCGCAGTAAGACGTTTTCAGATACAGATGGTCTGTTCACTTATTTCATTAGGAACTTACGTCGGTGCCTGACTTGAGCATTTACTGCAGGCCATCTCTCTCTCTCACTGTTGTTTTCACTGTAGCCCTCTGTACTTGTTTCTAAACTAAGCACCACGCTGTTATGTTGGTGTGTGTGACACATAGAATCGCAGGAGATACACAATGTAGCCTTTTTTGCCAATAACAAAGGATTTAACATTCTAACAACCAACAAAACTTTTTATGGGTACCTTAATATTTGCATTTTGAATTTCCTGAGAAACATAATTATCTTGGATTGAAAGCTTAAAAAACAAGAACAGATGGCACGAAAATGATTAAAAGTACATTAAAAAGAATAAGCTACACATTCTCTCAGTTCTGCTCAGAGGTGTTATTATTAAAGTCCAGAAGTCCAGGGCCATTTCTCTCCCTGTCTGTCCTGTAGCTGCTGGACAGTGACCAGGAGCTGTACAAGAACTTTCCTCTGGTCATATCGGAGCGCTGGCAGCAGGAGGTGGCAGAGACGGTCTACGAGGCCGTCAACTCGGACACGGACAAGAACGAGGCTCGTAAGAGGGCGAAGAACAAGCAGCTGGGCCACGAGGAGGGTAATGAAAATTGCTTTTAAATAAAGTTCATGACGGCCGAGTGTAGAAATCCAGTCTGAATACGCAGATGTTGTGACTGTGCTTGTGTCTCGGTGCAGACTACGCCCTGGGAAAGGACTGTATAATGCACGGCTACATGCTGAAGCTGGGGAACCCGTTCCTGACTCAGTGGCAGCGTCGCTACTTCTATCTTTTCCCAAACCGTGTAGAGTGGAGGGGGGAGGGCGAGTCACGGGTGAGCTCACCTCACAGCACACACGTTTGCGTGTTTTTCATGTTCATGTCTGTCTGTCCTAAAGAAGGACTGTCTGTTTGTCTGTCCTCACTCTACTCTTACGGAGAAGTGGCTAAAACATTTTAAAAAGCAGAAAGAAGGGGTGAGTGTTCACACTAGGCCCAGGTCCCTGCTGTCTTTGTCCACATTGTTTAGAGCTGTAGACCCCCCCCCCCCGCTTCAAACTCTGTAGCGTTGCTTCAGTTTTCTTACTGCCGGTGCCAGATGGGCAACAGTCATGCTGAGGGGCGTTAATACTTAACCCCTCGTGCAGTCTCATAACTCTCATCTTCAGCAAAGGAAAAAATTCCATTAATCTGTTTAATCCTCTTTAAAAGAAGTGATTCTGCAACACCAACAGTAGTTCACTGTTTTTTTGTCTCATTCCCACTAGATACAGACTGTTTTTGGTCTGAATGTGGCCAAAGACCTCTCGTTACTCAGCTAAAGGCTACATCAGCAATAATATGTTTTCAAACGGTTGCTGGTGGAACACAGTTGTAGAAATTACTACAAATGATATTTGGGTATAACATATAGCCTACTTACTCTTGTTATCTTTCATTTTTAATTTCTAATATATGTTACCGTTAGCATGGCTGGTACTGAGATCATTGCCCCTGAAAACAGGATAAAACAAGTAGCAGGGAAACATAAGGATATTTACAAAATCCTCTGGGATAATGCTGCTTTAATTAAAACGTAAATAATAACATTGTACGTTACTTACTTTACTTCTTTATAGACAGACACCAGTGTGAAAACTTGAACATACCACAATACCATAACTATACTGAAGGTTTATATGTCCATGTCTTCTTTTAGATGTGTTTTCCTTTAAACTGCATTTGTATTAACCCAACAAAATCACCCTTTCTTTTTAATACCTATTGAAATAATACTTTGTAGCTTGTTGGCAAAGTAATTTAGCAAGAACAGCGAATGCAAAATAAAGTGCAAAATAGCTGAACACACTAACAGGTTTATCCAAGATGATCTGGACATTCAACAGTTTTCTCGCCATTCTTCAATAACCACAACCTTTGATGAAATTATCCCACTAAGCACTGGTTGTTTATGGCCCAACAGCTGCTAGAAGAGGCTACAAGTTCAGCACTGCTTGTAAATCGTCATCTATGGTGAATTGACTACTGAATGTAGTGGTGGATGAGACCTAATTAGTAAACAAATATGGGTGTTTGCATCAATGTTGCCTAAAGTCTGTGCAGTTGCCAACTAATTTGATCATCAAATGTCTGTAATAGTTTTTCAAAAGTGTCAAATATTTGCTTGTTTCGCTTTTCTTAAATGTCAGGGTTTTTTGTTTTTTTTATTGACTCAGATACATTATTATCCCCATAGGGAATCTCAAATTCATTCCTTTTGCATTATGTTCCAAAACAGAATAAAAGACAAACATGATTAACACAGTATCAGTACATACAGACGTCAAATTTCAATTAGAAGCAGTTCCTATCAGTTCTGCTAGTTTTCTTAAACGTTAATAATGAGTCTTTATATTTTGGACCTTCGGACATTTTATGAACTAAATGATCAATATACCATTGAAAACAATAAGTAAATAAATCATTAGTGGCAGCCCTAAGTAGTAGTCCTAAGCTCAACCTTGATGCATCGCTGTCTCTTTTCTTCTTCTTTTCACTCTTCACCCTTGCTCATTTTTCTTTGGTCAATCAACAGCAAAACCTGCTGACGATGGAGCAGATAGTGACGGTGGAAGAGACACAGATTAAAGACAAGAAATGTATCCTGCTGCGTATCAAAGGAGGGAAGCAGTTTGTGCTACAGTGTGAAGTAGGACCACAACTCTTAGTTAGTTAGTATTTTTCTTCCTTTCCCAGTTAAAATGCTGATGCCATTGTTTTTCCCTCCATCTGCAGAGCGACCCAGAGTTTGTGCAGTGGAAGAAAGAGCTGACTGAAGCGTTCACAGAAGCCCAGAAGCTGCTGCGCCGTGCTCCCAAAGTCATTGGGAAAGGCCGTGCCGGAGTGGTGGAGCTCTCCAAACCTCCCCTCACACACCGCAACAGCAATGGCCTGTGAATACACAGATATAAAGACACGCACACACAGACACAGACACACACACACACACACATATAAACAAACAATGAGACACACTCACACACTCTCTGCATCTCAGCTCACCCCCTCCTCATCAGCTTCAAGACTTTGCCCAGACACCTTCCTGCCACCCGCCTACACCGCCTCAACCTGTATGGACCAGCCTCGCACCAATCACACACACACAGTCAACTTGATGACCAATCATAAGCATGATAGAGTTTTTTTTGTCCACCACGGGACCTTGCCAGTTGACAGGGAGGGACGGTGAGGGAAACATTCAGGAGGACTCAGCATGTGAAGAACCGCTGCATGAATGTGACAAGGACCAACACCTGGTTCCTCCTGTCCCTGTCTGTCTTTCTTCGTCCGTCCTCCCCTCCCCCCTTTCTCTCTCCTCCTCTGCCCACCGCCTTGCTCTGTTTGAACTGGGTGAATCTGAAGGGGCCCATTTTCTCTCTCTTTCTCTCTCTCCTTTTTTTTTTGAGTGGGACAGCCTCATGGGACTCTGCACAGAGCTGAATACCTGACCAACTTACCGTTGGCCAGCTGAGAGACATTCCTTCTGTCTCCATCTGTCTCTCTGAGGAGATGCAGATGAGACCAGACTTTATTTCTACATAAGAAAAAAAAAAAAAAACGGCTGCTCGACTGGTTCGTGTCAACGCTCTCTTGAACCATTACTCCCAACTGGTCCTGAAGTGCATAAAGTGCCAACACCAATATTTACTTGACTCACATGAGTACCCAGGAGGACCTGCTTGGTGGCAGATGTCCCCTGGGTACACGCACAGGCGAAGGGTGTTTGTGGACAGCGGTAGCAGTGGTTGATCATTCCAATGCAGAAAACAGGAAGTACAGGAACCACAGACTCTGTCAGATTGGCTCTTGTACAGCCAGTTGCCATAGAGACTGAGATTCCATTGGCTGACAGAACAGCAGCCGGTTGCTATGGGAACCATGAAGACCTGTATACCTAATGATCGGTAACCGAGGACGACGGTGTAATTATTATGTATGAAGGGGGACGGGGTTGAGGATGTGTATATATAAGAAACCCCTTTATCTGTGCATCTCCAGTGTTTTAGTGTTTGCATTATCGGGGAATTTTCTGTTGGTGAATCTGTCCTGGCTTATTAGGGAGGGAAGAACAGGAGGAGGAGGCTTGTTTTCCTGCTG
>KV751320.1:10715970-10744529 GCA_001698575.1 Mola mola | reverse complement strand
CAACAAGCAGCTTGTGATCTTAAGTAAACCACACTGTCATTCAAACTCGGTGGAGGCAGTGTTCAGTATTGCTGCCAGAGGAATTGTGTCACTGGTGTAAATTGATTTTGTGACTGCCGATTGAAGTATCAGAATGAATTCTGAGGTGTATAAGGCACTATTTTCTGCTCACATTCACCATGCTGTGTTTTACAATGACCCAAAACATACTGCAAAAGCAACCCAAGATTCACAGAAATAATCTTGTGGCCAAGTGAATCAAGTAATCCCAACCTAATAAAGGAGATTTTCAGTAACTGAAGTCAGAAAGACCCACAAACAAGCAGCAACTGAAGGTGGCTGCAGTGAAGGCTTGGCAAAGCTTCTCCAGGGCGGAAACTCAGTATCTGGTGTCCATGGGCTCCAGAGGATCAAGGAAGTCATTGCCTACAAAGAACTTTCATCCAAGTAATGCATTATAATTATGTATTTTATATTGTACTTAAGTATAGCTGTATTGTCCTAATGTAAAGCATTTTGTGCAGGGGATCAAACTGGCTACCCTCTGATTAGTGGACAGCTCACTCGGTAGCTGTCCAAGAATTACGAGCCGAGGTATTTTGAATTACTATGACTTTCAGTTCAAAACAGTTCATCACTAAATAAACCTTAACTGCAATTTGCCAAAGTACAGGAGCCCTCATGGAACATGTGCATGCATGTGACAGTGCAGCGTTATTGGTGAATTGCAATTAAAATAACACCTCACAAAAGACCAAGACTAAACTCTGTCTTTCTCTTTCTCTAGTCAAGATATGATGTGTGTTTGAGAGATAGAGATGAAAGAGAAGCTGTTGAGAGAGATTTGCTGTATGGTGGCCGACCACTGCTCTCTAATAATATTTTGTCAACATGTCTCCATGTGATCAAAATGTGCATAAAATTGATTCACTATTAGTGCCTTCATTTCATCATATCAAATCATGGCCAAAAGAATTCATGATAATGACATGAAAATACATGTATAAAATATTTTTTGATAATACAAGAAAAACACCCACATTTGCACGATTACTGTTTAACTGATTTATTCTATTTTACAGTAAAAAATTTAGGGACATAGTTACACAATATCATCATATGGGTAATTGTAAACATGCTTTTCTTAAAAATTGGTTTGTAGCCTACGTGGTTTGTATCACTACAACTGTGGGCTGAGTTCAGTCTAGACTAAAGGCTGGAATAAAGACTGACACTCTTGGCTAAATAAAATATGTTATGGGCAGCCTTACTGTTTTCAAATGCTACACATTATAAGTGCAAAAACACTTATTCGAAGCAGCCAGGCCTGCTAATTCTCCCTCTTCCTCACAGAAAACATGAGGCTCCTCCTCCTCCTCACCTCTCACCCTCAGCTGGAGCTGTCAGTCACGTCGGACAGCTGAGGTGGGGCACACGTGTCCCCTGTCGGAACAGGCCGGCTTGCCTTAAGTCCCCTTTACTTACACCTTTTGGGGAAGAAAGCCTTACAAAATGTTTTTTAAAAAAACATTAAAAACAACAGTTTTTATTATGGATTCTGGTTGTCTCTCCCTTTCTTTCATGTCTCATGTCTATTGCTGTGGGACTTGACGTCAAGCAGTTCTACAAACAGGGTCGTCCCCCCTTCCTCCTCCCTGTGCTTGCAGATATTTATAGAGGAATCGTCTGTCAAGCCTGCCCTGCTGCTTATCACAGTGTGTCACTCTATTTCTGACTACATGGCCCTCTCGGTCTGTCCTGGCCTGTGTGTCTGTGGTGGTGTTTGTGTGACAGCGGGACTCACAGGATTTACCACTATCTGGGTCTTTTAGGTGCTCTATTTGACCTTTTTTCCAAAGGTACGTCGCTGTGTGTTCCATGTGTTTTATTACTGTCCACAGCGTAGACAGACAATTAGACATAACGGCAGTCTGCAGGTCTTATTTATAGCAGATTTGGCCAATGCAGCGGGCCTGATGGGGCCTGTGTGCTCCAGTTGCTAGGTTGTGCTTTGACATTGGCTTCACACACAGTATAACACCAGCTCAGATGCTCTCCGCACAAAAAATGTTTTTTATGGTGTTTCTGTCTCCGGTGGCTCATTAATAGGAGATTTCTCCTCACGATTCATGAATGTGTCCACTAATGTGTGAAGGAATGAATATTGTTGGTCAGTCAGAGCTGTGGTTATGTGTTTTAAGGTTTGAGGTATCCCTTGAATCATAACATTTAGACATAAAGCTGGTGGATTCAGGCAAAACAGAACCCATAGCGGTCAATAGAATATCATATCTAGGAGGGTTTTGGTGTTATTGCTGGTGTTTGTTAGTGTGAGAAGTGTTGTGCCTCACTCTGTTTAAACTATATTTCGAGTTGTTTACAGGAACTGACACAACCAGCAGCCTGAAGCGGTGCTTCACAGGCCATGGTTGGCCTTTCAGTAATCCTGACTGGACACATTTTATAGGACTGAAATTGCAATGAGGTCAACCCTGATGACTGGAAGAGAAAAGTGAAAATGAAAAGAGATACGACCAGGAGTTACAGTGTGTGAAAGTTCTGGTTGGAAAAAACAAGTTTACGGGGGAAAAAAAAATACTCACTGGGGACAAAAACAAATATATTGAATAATTAGAAAAACTGGATTGAAAGTCAGTGATAATCTGATGGCTTCCGTTAACCGATGCTTCAAGCTAAAATGTGGTCATATTCTCAAGTTCTTGTGAGTCACAATAGTGCAACTGGCTGGAAATAAGAGCATGCATAATTGCATTTTGTGTACCCAGAGAAAATATCTTGAAGAGCAACGCTTCTCACTTACAAATAGCTCTTTGTTATGTTACATGAGTATAAATTTAGACCAGAGTCAAAACCACCACTCAATTTGTGCTGACTTGTGCACATTGCAAGTAGCTATGTCCCGATCAAGTTCAAATCAGGACACCTGCAATTTCATGGACAACCTGCTTTATGTATTTCCTCTTTGCTTTAGAGCCACAGCTTCAAAATCACGAACAAAACAGACCAACTCTGTATCTGCTGGGCAGACTAATGTGACAGATGAGGCGCCTTGACCCATAATTAATACAGAAATTGAACTGAACAATAAAGGGGCCAAGAAATGAACCCTGGGGACTCCGCAGGTAATCTCTTTATTGTCAGCTGAGGCAATGCAACAAAAATGCTTTGCTATCAGTCAGAGTGCTACTTGAGTGGAAACTGTCACACCCAACCATTTTCTAGGTGATTCATATGCAGTGATCCGTATAAGACCATAGGTCTTACAATACTGAAATAGTGTAATATTCAGCTCCCGGTGTCATTCATGATGGCTTCTATGATGGGTTCAAGAGCCTAACGGACCACTTTTTCCTAATACCTTGAAAATAACTAACAATAGATATTGGTTTGTAATATAAATGATAATAGAATATGTAAAAATTGTTTTGGGGGTTGAATATGGCTGTAAATATATGGCTAATTTGTACAGGATCATTTCAACTCAAATATTTGCCTAATTGCAATGTTAGCTGTCATTTGGAGCCATGTTTTGTCAAGCTGTCCAGTGGTGACTCTCAGTATCATGAAAGGTGAAGACCGAACAAAAACATGATTAATGTCACCAATGTGGAGAACAAAGAGCTCTCTGCTGAAGACTTGATTACGTGACAACAGTGACTGTCAACATCATGACAGAAGGATGACACCGCTTGTTAAAGAATAAAAACACCTTCATAGACACATACACATCTCAGGAATTAAACAATGTATGACTGTGTCGTGCGCGTGTCCGTGTGTGTGTGTGTGTTTGTTTGTTTAACTTGACTGATTTGATTGAGTGAACAAAATGTTCCTTTACCGTCTTAAAATGCAGATCTGACACCTTTTCATCCTTTTCATGGCTGCTGAAAACACGTCGATTTTTCACTGTTTTCTTTTTCTGTCACACTCTTCACTTCTTGTCAGGTTCTTTTGTCCCTTTCACACACACACAACGCCACTCTGACATCACAGCTGGCTGCCGTCTTCGTGACCTCCTCTACCAACCCCTGAATCCCTGATTTGCCCCCGTTAAACCATGGCACTGTCTTCACGCTTAAAACTGTGGGAGCAGAAGGGAGGTGCAGGATTTCCTGCATGCTGCTATAATGAAACATCTAATATACAATGCATGTGTTTTTATTTGTGCGTTCACATTTGTAGACCAATCTAGCATTGGTTACATGGTGAGTGGACCCTCTAACCTTGAATCATCATGATGTATCTATATCATATCTGCCTGCTGCTGTGATCTGTGTATTAGTCATCCTGCATGTTTACTGTGTGAGTTTGAGCTTTTAAAAGCCACACTGTCACCGACATGTGTGGTTTAAAGCTCACAGAAGCTGACGTTTGTCATAAAATTAAATATTTTTTTCATCAGAAGAACACAGCAAGTATTTTCTACTCGCAGTGCACATACAAGAGAAATATCATAACCTAATACTATATTCAGTAATAGAAGAATGTCACAGAACTTTTTACTATGTGTAAGTAATTTTACAGGCACCAAAAAAATATTCAGATGCTTGCAAAAATGTTAAAATCAGCCAAATAGACTTAAAATGTATCAATAAAGGTAATAGCCCCAGAAGTCAGTAAAAGATATGTTGGAAAATTACTTGCGCTTAAAGCAGGAGTGAGTTAAATGTGCACTGTGCCCTATACTACATAATATAGGTAGAATGATCATCTTGGCCAATGATCACATCCAACATTCAGAGGTAACAAAGCTCATTATTGTTTATCTACGTCAATAACCGCAATCATGGCCACGAGCGCGCCTCTGTTCCTGAGGAGATGCATATTTCCTTTAATCGTGGTTACACGGTGTAATTTGGTAAGATGACAATAGTTCCTATATGAAACAACCCTAAGCTTCTCAACAAGGTGTGGGGAAACTCCATACCTTGCAAACTAACATGCAAGCTAACGTTAGCCACTAAGAAGCTAATAGTCATGCTAGACCAGGTAGGACTGTGACAAAACTGTAATTTACAATTTATTTTAACTTGTCTGATTGATTTCTGAATTGTATTTCCAGTGTTACACTGGTAATTGTAATTTCCGACTGCTTTAAAAAAAAATGCTCAGGTTAAAAGGTATCCTAGTTAAATTCGGAACGCTAACATTGTTTTCCCGTGGACCTTCTTCTCAGCAGCCTTTTTGGCTTGAAATCGTGATATAAGTGTTCTCATTGATGGCAGTAAACAAGGTTGTGTTCCATTCAGGTCAAACAGAGTCAGTGTGGTGATCTTGTGCTTGTTGGCTCACTGGATAGACTCATGCTAAATGGAACAGACCCTAATACATTTTATTAAATACACCTGAATTTCTTGTCAACGTGGCTGCCAGGAAAAGGGTCCTTACAAACAGTAGGGTACAATATACAGTCTGCTCATGTCTATATGTTATGTCATTTCACCAAAAAAGTGTTAAATGAGGAATTACTCAGCAAGTTGGTTGTTTTTTTTTTTATATTGTAGCTTGTTCACCTGCTGTTATGACAGCAGATGAACAGCTTTAAATTGATTCTGTCATTTAAATACAATCAAGATCCCCATGTCTTTTCATTGCCACTGAAATGTTTGGTGAACTGTTTCTTCAATGTACAGTTCCAGTTAAAATTCTGCTGTAGCTGGAGCCCGATGACCCTGAAACAAAAACAACCTGAAACTAAACACTTACGACTAAACTTGTCACCCTGTTTAAAAAAAACAGTTTTTATTGCTACCATAGTTCATAGAAAGAGGCTAAACGATCAGGTTAAAGCAATGGTCAGCAGTTGTAGCGAAGTAGGTGGAGGCATAAAAATGTGAGGCCTTGCACCAATAAAATCAGCTGGCTAAACCTTTGACTCGGCATGAATGTGTGCAGGTAGTCCACATCAGACAATGACGTGTTTTCGTGTCTGATCTTTCTTTCTGATGAAACCACAGATAAGGGAGGAGAAAACGCCACTGGTCACCGCCGACCCTCCACCACCTCTGTCAGCCCTGCCAGGTGGCTTCCTCAAACAGCTGGTCAGGGATTCAGAGAAGGAGGCCAAACAGAAGGAGGCGGAGGTCAAAGACGAGAGGCCGGTGAGTGGAATCAGAGTGGCATTCTCTATCAGGACCGATAATGTCTGCATTTCTCAAACTATTCCTCTTCTTGTCGACCCCACTGCAGCCAAGCAAAGTGAGCGACAACCTCGTGCAGCAGTTCCTCCTCCCAGATCCGACTCCTCCGATCCCCGAGACTGAGATGGCTCTCCGCGCCGAGCAGCTCATCAACGACAGCAGTCACATAGTCGCCCCTGACCACCAAAGTAAACAGGAAACCAGACAGGAAGTAATGCTGCAGCCACCGAGGCAGCAGCTCGACATGAAGCCAGAGAAGAGCACAAAGACGCCCGAGGCCGGGCAGGAACGAGAGAAGGTAGAGGAAGTGAAGCAGGTGGAGCAGACGGAGGAGAGGCAGGAGCCAGACGGAAGGCAAGCAGACACGAGTGTAACTGAGCATGAAAGGAGAGAGGTACGCATTTTATGATTTATGATATTGATGTGTGACCCTGGAATGAAAATGCAGCTTTCTCTTCTGTTAAGTAATGAATTGCTTTTTAAAAAGCACCTACCGGCGCATAGACGTTAAAAACTATGTTATTCATTCTAAATGTTTTGTTATGCCTTTAAGACTTTAAAAGACAAAAAAAAAGAGAAAAAGACGGCTCTCCAGTATTTGTCTTTGCTCCTCTTTGTTGGTCTCTCAGGTGAGGGATGTGTGGTATGAAGCTGGAACTGTGTGGTATGTTCACAAGGATGGTTTTACCCTGGGTGAGTCATTAACACAACCCTACACATTAAACCTTGCTACATTCTGAAAGGCCCGTCACTTGGGAAAAGACAGCTTAGACAACAAACCTAATAAGGATCAGCATTAAATCCTCAACTGTAAGGCTTACATGGATTTGTCTAGTGTCATTTGAAAGGGAATATAAATCCACTGACGAAATCTACTTTCAATCTTGTCTGGTGTAGTAAGTTTCCTAGTTTTCTAGTTTTTGTATCAACCTTAAAATGCTGAGTTAATTAAAATATTGCAACTGAATGTCTTCTCCAAGTCTCTTATTTAAAACTGTAAATTTGATTTAAAAAAAAACAAGAAAACATTAAAAAATAATTACGATTCAATTTACATGTCCTAGGCTCCATTATTGGCCAACTCTTAATGATGAGTTTCACCTCTGTTTGCATACAGGCATGTTAAAATAACAGCAATATTCCCAAAACATACAATAGTAATAACAAAATAGACTATAATCAATATCTCGATATTGCTGAAGAGTTGCTGAAAACTGCGAGACTCCAAAGGGCTGCATGTATGTTTGTTGTCACTATCAACAATAAATAAGAGTTTTATTTCTAATTTGATTAGAAAACATACTCTAGTGTGAACATGGAAATTATCTCTCTCATTTAGGGCTTAATCTCTGTGGATTAGTATATCCTCTGCTAATCCACACACAATCTCTAGTAAGCTTTTATCCTGTTATGTTACCTACATATTAGTTACTGCTTCAGTCAAACGCATAACCACCTGCTCATTTTACCCATCCATCCAGTGATGTATGGTATTGCTCTACTCCCACTGGACCTTCGTATGACAAAACCAAGGTGCTGCTGTTTCACATGCAGGGATCAGAAATAATCATCACAATCAAAATAATCATCCCTACAATATTGTTGCTGTATTGGTATCAATGAATGTAGTCAAAATTATTGTGATATTTGATTTTGTTGCCTAGTCCTGCTATTTATGGAGAGCTTTTGAGGAGAAGTAGTGTGACATATGCTCTGTTCAAAACTTAAGTTTAAGTACTTAAACTGATTTCAGAATAAGATACATTATTGCATTATAGTCATTGATTGATTAATTATATATTCATCAATGTAATATTGAGTTGTTAAAGGTGGACCTTGTTTCAATTTATGATGTACCTTGTCGTTATTGTGACCAACTCTGACAAGGGGGTGCAGGACCTCCTCTCAGAGTGTATTATGAATATGTTGATTATAAAGTCAAGACCTGCCTAACATCTGGGTGACTCAGGCTTAAACACATGCGCTCTGGTTGTTAACAGGTTAACATGTTATGATATTTACATGTAGGGGGTCTGTCAGTGAAGGGGTAGGGTCATTGCTCTCTGATTGGTTGATGTGTAATCATTTTAGCCACTCAGCTAAAGCCAGACGAAGGGACACCTGAACTCCCAGAAGGCCTAGTGAGGGTCCGCCTGGAGATGGATGGCTCGTTGCATGATGTTACAGAGTATGAGATCGAAAAGGTACCTTTTCCTTTGCGTAGCCGTCTGTCTGTTGTTAAACTTGATGTGCGCTGACTGGGCCTCGTTCCTCCACAGTGTAACGCGTCCGAGCAGGACCTGTGTGAAGACCTGAGCGACCTACAGAGTGTGAATGAATGTGGAGTCCTGCACACTCTGATGAGTCGGGCTAAGGCCAACATGCCGCTCTCGCAGGCAGGACCCAACTTGATCAACTTCTGGCCTCCTTTACAGACACTCAGCAAGGTGAAGCCAAATACTCGGGCACCTCATTTGAATAAAGCTTTTTTTTAACTTGTTTTTTTGGCAAGCTATCTACACTAGCTGCATAGCACAACTGAAGAATGATGAATTAATTGAGCTTTTAGTTTGACCCAAGTACTGCTTGAAATAATAGAGGAGGAGGGGCTTATGACCTATACTTGAGCCAGCCACCAGAGGGCAATCAAAATGCTTTGGCGTGACTTTTGTGGAGCTTTCATGTTGTTCATTTGTGACATAATCTATGATTCCAACACAAATAAAATCAGACTAAAAAATATAATAAGTTATGGAATATGCTATAGCTTTGTCTTATAGTCCAAAGACATGCAAGTTACAATAATTGGTAACTCTAAATTACCCGATTGACTGTGAGATTGTGAGCCATAATGGTTGTTTGTTTCTGTGGCCAATTTGGAAATGATCTATAGCACATGTCCACGTGCATTTAGAGTGCATCCATCTCCACTATGCATATTAAATGGTACATTATATTATATGCATGTCTCTGAGTATGTGGTGTTAATAGAGATACAACTGATTGTTCTGATTAACAGCAGATGGGGCACAGATGTGTGAAATAACACATCACTAATGAGAAAAATATCAATGATATTACCAGCAGCGACGGAGTAAGGAGAGACTTGTGTGGATTTAAGTTGAATTCAGGGATGAGTCTCACAAGAGCTTTTGAGGAAAAAAAGGTGATGTATCATATATAGCCTAAAATCATTTAATTTTGAGCCATACAGCCCAGACATATTTGGTATTCACACAAAAGGTAAGTTGGGGTTAAAAAGGAGTTGCGACAAGCATAAGATAAAGCCCAGTATGTCAGCCCTGAGATGAACTGACAACTTGTCTGAGCGTAATGTCTGCTGGGCTCCAGGCACTACCACCCTACAAAGTCTTAGCTAATAATAAACAGGTGGCAGTTGGGGATCAGGGCACAACAAACTGTGGCTAAAGATTAAAAGATTCGACGGTGGCCAACAATAATAATTGCTATTAACTATATTGAGTTATAGGATCTAATTTGCATTGGATCATGTCGGGCCACCAACCTTAAAGAATGTAAAAGATAGCCAATTCAATTAATCAGTCCCGTAAAATCTTATAAACTGTGAATTTGGAATTATGCTTAATAAATAACTAAATATTTACAACCAACATACCCTCATCAACAGCTAGTTGGAGTTCTTGACAGTGTAGAGGTGGGCAAAATTCACTCTTGTGCAACATTAAACGCACAGTGTGTTTATCCAAAAGTATTTATTCAAGAATGAACAATATAGAAACACACAATGCCTAATCTTCTAACCAGTAGAGACATTAATATACAAATATGTGCGTGTGTGTCTGTGTGTGTATGAGGGAAAATCAAAATAGCTGCTGAAACCAATGGATGTTTTACAAAGGCAAAATGGCCGAAAGCTGTGTGAGTGTCAGACCACATGTTCCTTTGTTAGTGTGGGCTCAGGCCATTTGCTGGTTGAGACCCTGCATGTTTTAAAACAGTGTTGTGTACATCACATGGTTGCATGCAGGACCCTGAGTAAGTGTGGGCTGGCTAAAATTAACTTAGAATTGTGGCTAATCCACTTATTAATAACCTGACTACAGTCGCAGCAATACTTTTCAACAATGCAAGACAAATACATTCAACAGTTTAAAATCAATTATGCGTTTAGCCATGCCATGCTGTACTGGGCCCAGGTCAACGTTACCCGCCCGCGGAGAGAAAGGGAATGCTCTCTCGTCTGGTGTCCATGGAGGGATATCCAGGTTGGAAGGGTTGGAATTCCAGTGGAGGTTTGAATCCTTGCTGTGTAGCCTTATGCAGGATGGAGGAAACTGGTCGCTCCTTGTTCCTTACAGATTTAGCACGTATGTACTAACTTCCTAAGACTTAACGGCTCGCCTGCAGGTTCTGCTGTAGCTGCTGGCTGAAGTTGAACTTGTTTTGACCCCCAGCAGGCCCTTGTGCCTGTTGCCTGTATTTTAATTCATCCTTTCTTCTTATTCTCTGTCAGATAACAAAACCTCGACGAGGAGAATCCATATGGGACGCTCCCCCTGCCCTGCCTGCTCTGGTCAAACAGGTGTATGAGTCCATGGTCGGCACCAGAAGAGACCACAGTGTGTTTGCAGTGGGACGCAGTGGAACCGGCAAGACCACATCGTGTCAGGCTTTCACACATGCTCTCCTCAAACAAGCTGGTACAACTGGAGAGAAGATGAGTGGTGAGTAATGCTAGCTGCATGCACAGATTCATGTCCACACGCTGCAGGCTGGTAACTCATCTTCTGTGTTACCAGTGGAGCGTGTGCAGGCCATGTTCACCATCCTCAAGTCTTTTGGCTGCGTAAGCTCTCCGCACAGTGACGCCTCGTCACGATTTGCCATGGTCTTCTCACTGGATTTTAACCACGCTGGACAGGCTGCTGCTGGACACCTACAGGCACATAGCACACACCAACACCTTTAACAGAGGCCACATGTTTGAGTACAAAGATATTCATGTCCTCTTCTGCTCCTTCCTCTACCCCATCCCGTCCACACCTGCGCTTGCTCCACCAGACAATGATGTTGGACAAGTGGAAGGTTTGTCAGACAACTCCAGGAGAGAGTAACTTCCTCGTCTTCTCTCAAATGTTGGCGGGACTCAGCACAGAGATGAGGTAATCTTCGTAGGTGAAAGTGCCAACGTACATTTACTCATGAAATGTACTTCAGTGTTTCCATCTTATGCTACATCCAACACCAAGTAAGGAGGAATTTTTCCAGTCTGTACTCGACTTGTGACCGCACACAGAACATCAGAGAGCAGTTTGTTCCTGTTGTCATGTTTCAGATGAATGTTGGACAACAAACACAACATAATGCCCACGCTGCTTTCTGTTTGACACTGAGCATATAAAGATAGAGAAAACCTGCCTCTTGTGAGTTCTCCCTCTGCAAATGAATAAGCTGACATTTGCTTTCCTAAGTTCGTAAGATGTTTATATGTAGCTGGTGGACAGTTTACGCACTTGATACATCTTGCAGCCTTCTAGTGTCCTTACAAATCTCATCCTTTTAGATGATATCCCTATAAAGTGGTATATCTTCAAAGATATGCCACTTTTCCACCTCATACATCACTCTTGCTGTCTATGATGACTGCTCAATGGAGGAGATACGATAAAGTCAAGAATGGTTTTGACCTATTTTGGAGTTGGAGTGCATAAAAAAGAAAATCTTCCAAACAAGGGCCACATTCATGGGGCCATTTTTGTCTCATAATTATTTGCACATGTGAGTGAAGAGTTGTGTAACTGTATCTAAATTCAAGTGTGTATAATTATAGTTGTGAATTTGAATTCTTTAAATGCAAGCTGAGATTTGCGAATAGGTGCAGAAATCTGAAAATGTGTTTTTAAAATCTATAACTGTAATCAGACTTGCAAATGTGTAAAAGATATCTACTGCAAATCTTAGTATACACACAGACACACACACACACACACACACAGATTCTGATAACCTATTTTTCAGATTCCTGTATGTATTCAGAAACCTCAGTGGGCATTTAGAGATTGTGTTACAAATTAACAAATTTAATTATGTACAAACAAAAAACAAAATGACATCAGTCAGACATTTTATCGCAGATTCAATACTTTTACTACTGATACAGTAATTTAAGTGCATGAAGCTGATAATTCTCACTTCACTAAGCAGAGTTTTAATGTAGTACATTCACTAGTAAAGTACTTATACATTGCTAAAGTATACTGTATATTCTCTCTCAGGACAGAACTGCAGCTGCATCAGCTTCCTGAGACCAACGCCTTTGGTTTTGTTCATCCCACAAAGGTAAGAGCAGCAGAGAACTTTAGGAGACTGACCGACCTTTGAACTTTAAATAACATTGAGTTCCATTTAGCTTTTTCAAGGTTCAGAGTTTTGTTACTGTCTTCCACTGGCATCAAATTCACAGTATGAAAGCTAGGTTAAAATGGTTTGTAGAGCAGAAACAGATACCAACCATCCACTCTGTGAATTAAAACCTTCCAGTCATTTAAAGGATGATGATATCACACACCATTAAATTGTGCCACATCGAGGGTCTCAGGTGTATTAGAGCAGCAAAGCATTAATGTATTCAAGAGGCAATTGTGACAAATTGAAATCTAATTGTTCAAACCTTTGGAGAAGTCGGAAAATGTGTAAATATACTCTCTTTGTCGCTCCCAAACTTATCAACTCATTCGAACTGAAAATACTTCAGAAACGGTGGAAAGTAACTAGGTACCTTCTATAAAGCATATGCAGTGCTCAAACATGACTTATTTACAACTTGAGACCATTTTGTGACTTGCAGGAGAATGACATGATCGCATCTAAGCTGGTAGAGAATTCAAAAAACAAAAATAAATAAAATCACTTGCTCAACAAGCATATGAGAGGCTCAGACCATTTATATGTTTACTACGCTGTTGTGATCACAATGCTGAGGTAAGACCAAATTACCGGGGGAACATGAGCCAAAAAAGGTTTTTGACAAAGTGATATCATACAGCAAGGTGACTCGGGCTGTGATGGAAGAAGAGATGTGACTCAGCTGCTCTTCCACTTTGTTGAGTGGCTGATTTCATCCTTCGGTCTGTTGTTAGGTGGAGGAGAAACAGCGAGCGTCCGCCGCCTTTACCAAGCTGCTGACTGCCATGGAAACGCTTGACTTCTCAGCCGGCGAGCAGAGGGCGATATGGCATGTTCTGGCTGGTATTTACCATCTGGGAGCTGCCGGAGCCTGTAGAGGTAACACTGATTCATCATCATCATCATCATCATCATTATCATCATCATCATCATCATCACTCACACTCTGTCTGTGCAGACACACACACGTAACCATTAGTCCCTCTATACTTGTAAGAACCCTTGATGATATAAAATTAAATTCAACATTCTATAGTAGTATATACTAATACTACTACTAATACTAGTATATACTAATTTTTTTTTTGTACAAAAAATACCATTCGGTTCAGAGGGAAATATTGTTTTGTTGCTTTGCAGATTAAGCTATGGCCCTTTATCATTTCCCCTCCAAATATCTCAGACACTTTGAAGCCCAAAGAGGCTAAATGATCAAATATTTCAACCCCCTCAAAAAAGATTTAAGTCCTCTTCTTTCCTCTCTGTGTTGTTCCTTCCTTGGCTCAGTGGGCAGGAGGCAGTTTGTGAGTTTCGACAGCGCTCAGATGGCCAGCAATGTGCTCGGGTGTGAAGGGGAGGAGCTCCAAACCACTGTCTTCAAACATCACCTGAGACAGCTGCTGCAGAGAGCAACCGGGGGCAGCAGGGAGAGAAACACTGCCACCGAGTCAGAAGAGGGTGCGCAAACAGAAACCTCCGAAAGTGATTTTAGTATTTGAATATTTTATTTATTGAGTTGATTGCTGAGTTTACTCATTTATTTTGAGATAATGTCTTTGAAAGCCAACAAACTCAATTCTGTCTAAAGAAGTTTTATCAGGTAATTGTAGACCTGTTAAAATAAAGAAGTCCTCTTTTAGATTTCAGCATAAAGATGTTAATGATTATTTAGAGACTTCAGCATAAGTACAAATGCTGAATTATGATTTTGTGCAGAAATTAGCCTACACACTGGAAAACCACAGAATGAAGAAATAATGTATATAACGTCTGTGGTTCCTATGTGTAGGTCCCAGGATGACAGCCACTCAGTGTGTTGAAGGAATGGCTGCTGGCCTCTATGAAGAACTCTTCACCGCTATCGTCTCACTAATCAACAGGTAAAACGTGTGTCACCGGCTGGCGGTTTTCATAATCTCCCTAACATCACTGAGCTACAATAGAACAGTTAAATCTCCTCCACTTTTTCATGTATTCTGCTCTGCACTCTGAACTCAACCCGGTTAACTGCGACGTTAAACTCAGAATAAACATATGTGAATGACACCATCAATCATCAGATATACTGTGCTTAGTTAAAACGTGTGATTCAAGAGAGGGCTCAAGGAACAAGAGGTTGTTTTCTTTACATTAGGCCTATTGACAGAACTTCTGCTTTTGTTTTCTTCGTCATACTGTTTTCATAATTATTCTGTCTTTTCTAAAAGCTTACCATTAGCTAGCTCTTAGCTCAGTATGGCCATACTGTCAGTTCATCTGTAATTTAAAAGAATATTTTAACAACATTTGTGAAATACAACTATTTTGTTGAAATAAAATGGACACATCACATATATGAGATACTTGTCCATGAGCTTTAGAGGTGTTCAAAAGTGCTAACTTTTACTCTTACCGCATTTTGAGGACTTTTTCTTGGTATATTTTGATGTTAATACTTTTGCTACTTTTACAATTTTGTATGCAGTATATAGTATTGTGGTATTACTATTTAAAGGTCCAATGTGTAGTATTTAGGAATTAATCTTTAATATCTACAGAGGGACTTGGTTCTCTTTGATGGAGTTGGCCATGTTGCTATAGTATCCCAGAATGTACACAAAAAACACTAAAGGGCAGTTTTTCTTCACCACTGTTGCCAAATGCTTGCTTATTAGGGGATGTTGCATTAAAAGTCTTGAATTGATGCTATATAAAAAAAGTTCATTCACTGTACACTTTTTCAGTCACATTTTTTACAGTTTCAGCAGCCACAGTTAAGGAGGATTAGTTGAACGATGTTCATTTGGCTGCAGTGTGCAACCTTACCATTAGATGTCACTAAAACCCACACGCTGGCCCTTAAAGTGAAATTACTCCCTCCAAGGCTGATTATTTTTTTGATCTGATTTTTGGACAACCTTCCAGACTGACTTTATGTTTTGCCATAAGGATCTGTGTTGATATTTGGATCACATTCATTTTCATTATAGTGGCTCATTGAATCCACCTTTTGTTTCGTTTCATGAATCACGTTGAGACATTGAAGGGTTGAAAAAGAGATGTCAGAGCATAACCTTGATAGTACATCCAGTACACACATTAGATTCATGCATATGTCTGTGTCTCTTTTGCGCAGGGCTCTGAGCAGTCAGCAGCTGACATTAGCCTCAGTGATGGTGGTGGACACGCCGGGCCTAAGGAGCCCAAGACACTCTGCAGAGGAGCGAGGAGCCAGTTGGGCTGAGCTCTGTCACAACTACCTGCAGGAGAGGCTGCTGGAGCACTACCACACACACACCTTCACAGACACGCTGGAGAGGTACATACAGGTAACACCAAGTCCACATGGAAATATTTACAACGGATGTATTCTTAGGTTGTCTTGTAAATTCAGGGTAGGACTCCTTTTGTGACCAAAGGAGTACATCTTTACACTGAAAAAAGTAAAATGGTATAATGTAAAATTACAGGCACATAACAAACGGTTAAATCATACAGATTAAGTGCAAATTGATAAGATAATGCATACATTGTAACGTAGGCTACTTTCCACATGACAGTTTGCTTTCCAAAAGTACAAAATATTTTTCCTTTTTTAAGAGTGAGGAAATTGCAGAAACTCTAAAGAGTCATGACAAAAACATGACTTTGTTTTTTTCTATTCACCTGATCTCTGAAACAGCTCACCAGAGACAAGAGTTTTCACTGTATAATAAAGTTTGGCCTTAGAATGCAGTTCTCACAGCCATTGCTGGTGGAGGCGATCCTCATGCCTAAAAGTGTCACGCCAGTCAACATATTCAAAGTAAACTTAAAAAATGTGTTACCTCAGTAATTTGTAGCCAGATTCAATGATCCACACTTGAAGCCTGGCCGGGTGATCTGATGAGTAGTCTTTGACCCACTGAAATATTTGAACAACTACTGGATGATTTACCATGTAACTTTGGGCAGTCGAGATGGTTCCAGGATATTATACTCTAATGGTGTTCCCCATCATGCCTCAACCTTTTTTTCTCTCTTTTTGACAGTGAAAGGATTACAGAGACTGTAAAGGGAATCAGAAAAAAAAAGGTTTCTGTTCTAATAACAAGTGTTAATTGTATGCTGAGAATTTGATGGAATCTCAGTGATTTCTCAATAAGAATCCCCCTTTTTAGGGTTTACCGAGGAAAAAATGGGCAGCAATGCTGGACAGCAAGAGTCATTGTGATCACTGGGTTTTAGGTGAACAACGACGAATGCCAATAATAATTGACTTCATTGTGTTACAGGAGAAAATCCCCGTGGAGTTGGAGAATCCAGAGAACAGCCCAGCTGAGGTTGTTTTAGCTATTGACCAACCACCTCCACAGGTACACAACTCCGCATAATTGCAGTAAGACACACAGGACACATGACAGGACTTAAACTGTGAATCTAAAAAATATGCTTACATTTCTTAAAGGATTCCCCTGCTCATTTTGTGCGGTCAGTGATGTTTTCTGTGCCTTTGGAGGAGCCTCATCTGCAATTATTAAATAAGCCTAATAACTGCAGATTTTAATGTGTTTGTCTAAGGTCCGGGCAGCAGACGGAGACCCCAGAGGTCTTTTATGGGTTCTGGATGAGGAGATGGTGATGCCGGGGTCCAGTGAGAACAGTGCCCTGCAGAGAGTCTGCCAGTATTACAGCAACACTGGTAAAACACACACACACAGTGTCTCAATGTGGAGATGTATGCCAGCTCCTTAAAATATCAATTGTTATTAATTCAGTACTAGATATTCAGAGTACCTGTGTCCTGCAGTGCGCCAGTGTGAGCAGCCACTGCAGTGTGAGGTGAACCACCTTATGGGCTGTGACCCGGTCCGCTATGACCTGACTGGATGGTTTGGTCTGATTCAAAACAACCTGTCTTCTCTCAATGCCGCCTGTCTGCTCCAGAACTCCACTGTGTGAGTATGTTTAGAGACCCAGGAGGCTAAAAACTGATATACATGATTGTATGGAGGTGTTATGACCGGCTAACAGGCCGCAACAAAGGAGGGAGATGTACACGGAATGATGGAGGTTTTTAAAAAAATATTTATTAGAGCCAACAACAAACTACATAATTATTAGATAAATATATAGTCGAATCAGTGGTGTGTGCAGGTACATGGGTGCAGTGATCAATCTGTGGTGCATTTTTGTAAGTGTAGAGCTCTAAAGAAACTAAGGACAACTAAAGAAAATGGCAGGGCATGGTGCTGCTGGAGGGTCTGCTCTCAGAGAGCCAGAGACAACACTGGTGTTTATACAGAGGCTTAAGTAACTGGAAGGACTGGTCCGGTGCTCCCAATTGACCCACTTTCCCTGAATCCACCCAGCAAAGGTCCTGCAAGACAAAACGCAGTTACACAGTATACAGGGCCAAGCAGGAGTAGGCTTTGTGGCCGTCACACCCCCCCGCCATAAAGTCAGGGTCCCAAATTGGAACCCTGGTACCCCTCCTACTGGTTTCTCTCTCAAGAAGTTACAGTTAACCATAGATACCAATACCCCAATATTCAAATGATCTTTAATATAAATATTATTAAGCAAAGCATCCACCAATGTGTCACAAATAACCAAAGAAATGAATACAAAATACCTCACCGTTTCTGTCGCCACTGGGCACCTTAGACTCCCCCTCCCTCCCCAGCAACTGGATCCTGGAAGATTTTAAGAGGCAAGAGGGAAACCAAGGCCCACCGGACAGAGCAGAGAGCACATACAAATGAAGGTAGTCACAAGGTGAACGAGACAATGCATCCGCCACTAGATTGTCCCGCCCCTTTTTATGACGAATATCAAGGCTGTAAGATTGCAAGAACAGAGCCCAGCGAACCAATCTCTGTTTAGGGCATTGCAGGGAATTAAGAAATATCAAGGGAATGTGATCTTTAAAGACAACAATGAAATGCTGCAATGCCAATATTAAGGCTAGTGTTTCCTTCTCAATAATGGATTAGTTGAGCTGATGTTTATTAAATTTATGTGAGAAGAAACACACTGGCCTATCCAATCTCAAGTCATCAGGTTGCAGCAAAACTGCTCCTGCACCCACCTGACTAGCGTCTACCTTCAGCTTGAATGGACAATCCCACTGTGGAGCTGACAATACAAGGGCATTACAAATCAAGGCCTTCCCCTTTTCAAATGCCTCCTGGCACTCAAGTGACCAGACATACTTTACCTTCGATTTCAACAGATTTGTAAGAGGTGCCACCACAGAAGAAAATTTTCAACAAAAGCATCGATAGTACCCAACCAACCCTAAGAATCGCATAAGCGCCTTCTTAGTAGGAGGCGAGGTATAATCATCTATAACCTGTACTTTAGCACATAATGGGCAGACTTTGCCCTGACCAACCACACGACCCAAATATGTGACCGTGGCCTTGGCAAACTCACACTTGGCCAGGTTCACTGTCAACTGTGCATGAGCCAAGTGGTCAAATAGCTTTTCAATACGGTGAAGATGCTCTTCCCAGTCATCAGAGAAGGCCACCACATCATCCAAATATACTGAACAGCCCTCCAAATCACCAACAACCATATTCATGTGCCGTTGAAAGGTTGCCGGTGCATTCAGCAAACCGAAGGCCATCACCGTATAGGAATACAAACCGTTAGGTGTTACGAATGCAGAGACCTCACTTACCCTCTCTGACAAAGGGACTTGCCAGTACCCCTTAAGAATGTCAAATTTGCTCACAAATTTGGCTGAACTAACCTATATTGTTATTATAATCATATGCAAATTGCAGTAAACATTTACAAACCACAGTTAGCATTTATAAATGAGTTACAAACTATGCAACACATTTACATTAGATTTTACACATTGTGGTACACATTTACAAATCCCCATACATATTGACAAAACCAAGTACTCCTACATAGTTTGACACATCGTACAATTTTCAAATAAATGCACAGTCAACTAGTAAATATATTAAAAAGGAATTAGTGCATTAACTGTATTACAGGGTATTTTATGATCTACTGTGTAAACACTTAAGTGTAATCCATACCGATTACTGCATCTCCATCATTGTTTTGTCATATTGAAAACATGTCTTACTCTCATATATGACGGCCATCTTATCTGTTCTTCCTCAGAGGAGTGGTGAAGGCCATGTTCACCCCCAGAATCTCTGTGCCCCCTCTATGTCGAGGTCTGGGGGGTCTAGAGGGCGGAAGCCAGCGCTCTCTGCAGAGGAACGGCACCATCAGGAAAACATTCAGTGGAGGGATGTCAGCCATACGCAGACACTCCCAGTGTATTGCAGTCAAACTGCAGGCAGTAAGTGTACCAGTGCATGCATTATAACCTAAATATATTTCTGGACTATCTCAGGATTGATTCAGTCTCTGTCACTATCATCGCCCTGCAGGATGCTCTGGTAAACCTGATTCGTCGAGCCAGGCCAGTGTTTCTGCAATGTGTCTATGCAAAGACTGACAGTGGAAGTTTCGATGTCCCAACGCTCAGAGTCCAGCTGCAGTCTACACAGATCCTGTCGGCCCTGCAGTTCCACCGCACAGGTAAGCATGTTGCTTTGGTAACCAGAAGTTGAATCTTTACATACGTTTGCATTTACTCAAGTGCTGTGCTTAAGTAGAGATTTAAGGTCATTGAGATTAATATTGAACCTTTTGCTCTGCTTATTTTATGTTTTACTGGAATTATTTAACAGTAAAAAAAATGTGAAAATCTAAAAGTGGACGTGAAATGATTTGTCAAACCCATTATTGGCAATTATTTTAATAATTGTTGCAGACAAATGGTTATACACGAAAGTGAATAACCATTTTATGGTTTCTGCTTTACAAATGTGGAAATATGCTGTTTTTCTTCATCATTTTAATGAGTTTGAGGAGAGGTTTAGACAAGAAAAGCATTAAGGTGTTATTATTTTTAGAGTTGCATTTGTCACTATTATATCAATTAGTGAATACCAATACCGATGAATGATAATCTCCCCATTCAGTATTTATGAGCATAATATAACCACTTAATATCACTGTATACTACACAAGTTGGTATAAGGAAATTGACTCTACGTTACGTTTTCTTCATATTTATTCATGTAAAATAATTGTCAGCATTTATACTTTCACAGACAAAAGCTCATATTATAATTTCACAAGAGTGTTTAATGCATTGTTATTCATGAGCTTTTTTGTGTCATCAGCTCTTTTTGTGTCATAAGGAGTTTAATAAATAAATAAATACTGTTTAATAAATTAAGATTTAATAAATACATTGTATACATCTGCCTACGGTATAATATTTCATAAACTATATACAAAATGTGTATATGCTGCTTAAAAATACTAAAGTAGCAAAGTAGTTTAAAGTTTACCAAAGTAAAGTGAAGAATGTGCTGAAGTAAAATTTAAATTAATTAACTGGAGTATGGAGTTAGATCAGTCTGAAAATTCACAAATGCACACAGGATTCACAAATATATTTATGTGTGTAAATCACTCTCTCACAAAAAACATTTGTCATTCCAAATAAATGTAAAAAAAATTCACATATACAAAAGGTTCACAAATGTGTGTCTGATGCACACACAAATATTTCTTGTTTTTCAAATATATATAATGGAAATCCACAGATATATGTATCGTAAATAATCAGCAATTTCGATCAAACACATACATGTATATTGTGACCTTTATACTCAACTGTTAAATTTGCATTTAAAACCTGCTTGATGTTTATGAACTTCACTGCATTTGTGCGTAGGTTTTTGAGACTCAAACGCATCCATGACTTTTTTTTCAACTGGGATTATTTGTAGTTGAGATATCCGTCTCCCTCCTTTCAGCTGTGCAGATGTGTTCATGTGATCAGCTGAAAGTAAAACTTGTTGTAAAAGTAAAAGTAAAACGTTGTTCTGCTTTTAAGCCAATCGCATGAATGCGTACAACAGTACAGTATTTCAGCGCTCCAGCTAACAGGTGGCTTATGTTAACTAACATTCACACATTATATGATGTTAGAGAATCAAAACCAACGTGAGGTGTGATCAGGCAGCTAGTTCCCTCTTCATTTATGGGACTTTGTGTCAGTACTATATTGTATTGTCTGAAATGACTAATGATTCTATAATAATGATGATGCTGAAATGAAAAATGGATTTATCTACAGAAATTTGCCCTTCAGGAAGTGGAGTTCAGAAACCACAAGCATTTTGTAAATACAGATTAAGCAATTTGTGTATAAAAGTCACATCATACATATATATAATGGATTTCCATTATATACATGTAAAACAAGAAATATTTGAGTGTGCATCAATGAATACATTTGTGATTTATTAATTTATGGATTGTTTCTTTTTAAATTTCCATAGAACAAAAAAAATATTTGTGTCAATCAAAAATTAATTTTTCGGAGAGAGCGATTTGCATTAAAATCCCAAAATGCATGCATTTGTCATATCAAGTTTTTATTTTTATATATTTAGATAGATTAATAGATATCTATCTATTCTATTCTATCTATCTTCAAACATTAACACATTCCAAACTGTTCATTGTAAAATTGTCTTGATTAGAGTGATATGTTTTCATGCAGAAAGATTTCATGGCCATTCAGTCCATGTCGATTTCACAGTCAAAGAGGTAAATGTTATGCAAGATTCGATTCAGCAGTATTAACATAAGGCTATTGACACAGAAGGCTACTTTAATAATTCATGCAGTAAGAAAAGTAAGATTTCACTGCAGAAACTAATCAAGGGCAGTGATATCTGTGCACAATTAACCAGACTTAATTTCAAATTCTGGTCTTTTGGAGAAAACAAACATTTTCAATATACTGATGTGTCCATGTAAACACAGTTTACATCACAGTTGATGAATAATAAAAACCAGCACAAGGTTGATTAGGTTTACAAACATTAGTTACCTTAGCCATACCAGATCAGTTATTTAATATGTTAGAACATTATTTTTTTTAAATTTATTACAGCTTATTATACTTTAAGAGTTCTTTGTACAGGTTTATACCCATTGTGACGATGTACACATTTGCATACTGTACTGTGTGTAAAACTACAGTTGAATTCCAGGCATTCACAGGACAGTCTGACCATATACTGTATTCATGTTATTACAGTGAGAATGGTGACATTTAATTTTCATGCTAAATTGCAGTTAACAGTTCTGATGTGTTGGAAATGTTTTAGATTAAATATGGTGGAGTGCACATGTTTCTAGAAGACATGCAGACTTTCTCGCTGACGAATAACAGTAAACCCCGATGCCTAATGGAAAAAAAATTTACAAAGAATATCCTCAAATCACCAAATTAAAATGGTTGCATGATGCAAGGTGATCAAACATAAACCGTAAAGATTTGCTCTACACATGACAAAATAATCTTACAAATATATAAGAATCAGATAAATTAGAATAAATGTATGATATTTTTATGCTGTATTGTTTTTTTGAAATCAAACATTCTGTGATGTAAACTAATCTTTCTACATCAGTGTCTCACAGAAAACAAAAAGCACACTTGCATAGATTACATTACCTCTAGTCTCCTCTGGCTAAAGTCTTATTTATTTCAACTTTTTATCAGCAGCAGATCAGTTAAGTTTGATCTCACAGTGTTCGTCAGTGCACCCTGTGGTTCTTATTTTATCTTTTATTCATTTATTTATTTTTACCTTGAATTTCATTTAGAAAAATAAACCCACATCTGATTATTTCCTGTGTCTCTGTCTCTCAGGTTATCCGGAGCACATGACTGTCAGTGACTTCAGGTGTCATTTCCAGGCGTTGTCCCCGCCGATTATGAAACGTTATGCTTCCATGTTTGTCAACCATGACGAGAGAAAGGTGAGGCTGCTCATCATAGCAGCTCATACAAACACCGTAAGCCTCAGCTCTGATTGAATATGTTAATCTCTGTGTCTCAGGCAGTGGAGGAGCTGCTGGCTGAGTTGGATCTGGATAAAAAAAGCATTGTCGTGGGCCCCAGCAGGGTGAGAAGATCTTTGAGCTCCTCTAATCAAACAGCCAAATTTGAATCCAGTGGATGTGAAGTGTCATGGAGCTTGCTGTTGTGTCTCAGGTGTTCATGAAGCGAGGGGTGCTGCGCTACCTGGAGCAGCAGAGGGACCAGCAGGTCACCGGCTGGCTTATCTATCTCCAGGCATCCTGCATGGGACATCTGGCCCGGCAGAAATACCGCAAACTTAAGGTTAGCTTGTATGATGAATGACTGTCCAGCTCTTTATGTTGATGACACATTGCTGTTCCTACAACAAGCTAAAGTACGATAGAAATCTATTAGTCATAATGGTCTAAATATGATATCTATGTCCTCCTCTGTTAATCTTCCTTTCAAATGTTACCATTATAGAATGATAACCACAGATTGTGAACTTCAGGCAAATTTGCGATTTATGACATTAGGCTGCATAAGTAAAATTGAGTCAAACTAATCAAGGCAAACTGATATTTTTTCCTCTGACATTTGATCTGATGATTATTTTCTTTATCATAAACTTGAAACTTCGAACATACTAATAACAAAGTCTCCATGTTGGGGATCCTGTGCTCACAGTCCTTGTTGTGTTCAATCCAGTGAAAATTGCTCTATTGCTTGTTTGGAATTTGATTTGTTCGATCTTTGACTATATTTTTTGTTTTATGCTATAATTTAATGCTGTAATTTAGTACACAAATTTTGCAGCAGGTAGCTAAATTTGATGGCCCAATTTGTGAACTGTAAAATTAAACAATTGTTAAAAGTCAGTGTACAGGCAAGACTAAAGCAAAAAAAAAAAAAATTAAAAAAGACAAGTTTAGGCAACGTTTTTAAGAACCAAATTTACTGGACTTGTTTTTGTCAGTGAAATTCAGTGAGTTGTAAATGCAGCATAAATCAAACAAAACATTAAAAATCAAATAAAATGCTTGTGTAACATATTATATTGATTTATTTTTGGCAACAGTAGTTTGGATTCACAGATTTTGCTCAAAAACCTTGGTGTGTGCATGCTTGCATACATGTGTATGTGTCTGTGTGGGTCCAGGTGCAGCAGATGGCAGTCAGCTGTCTGCAGAGGAACCTGCGGGCTCTCAGGGTCGTGGCAAAGTGGAGCTGGTGGAGGCTTTTCTGTCGCCTGCGTCCTCTCCTCGACGTCAACATGGAGAATGAAAGGCTCCGGGCTAAAGAGGTACACACACACAGAGTACATTTTAGATGAGAGGTTACATGAGAGGATTGATCCGACTTGTGGGGTGGCACAGTGGTGCAGTTGTTGGCGCTGTCACCTCACAGCAAGAAGGTCCTGGGTTCGATTTCCAGGTCAGGGTGTTTCTGTGGGGAGTTTGTATGTTCTCCCTGTGTCTGCGTGGGGTCTCTCTGGGTACTCCGACTTCCTCCCACAGTCCAAAAACATGCAAACTGGGGGTTAGGTTAATTGGTCACTCTAAATTGCCCGTAGGTGTGAATGTGAGTGTGGATGGTTGTTTTTCTCTATATGTCAGCCCTGCGATGAACTGGTGACTTGTCCAGGGTGACTTCTCCAAGATGCTGAGATAGGCTCCAGCCCCCTCCCCCCACGACCCCTAACAGGATAAACGGTCGAAAAATGGATGGATGGATGATCCGAATTAGCTTAGCTTTGCATAAAGACTCCAAAGGTAACAAAATGTACTAATTAACAGACGGAAGGAGTAAAGCAACTCCTCACTCACAGAGCTGTTGGTTCTATCCAATCTTCACCCAGAGCTTTCTCAGGCCGCAACCCACAATATAACTTCCCGCTCTAGTCAGACTTCACCCCACTCCACTGAAACTGCTCACTGCTCACTCCAGAAAAAGAAAGCAGGATGATGCGAGAGTTCAGGTGATGCTCTGGCTTTTTAAAACACTGAGCTCCATCTGATCGGTACTCTCGGCTCAATCCACCTGCATGCTCTGCCCACCAGTGTGTTTAAACCTCACTGATGACCACATTATCAAAGTCAAACTCAAAGTCAAAGTACCTTTATTTGTCAATTCTGCCATATGTTCGGCATATACAGAGGATTGAAATTGCGTCCCTCTCAGATCCACGGTGCAGCAAGTAAACATTAGAAAAAAGAGGGCATTCAAAATAAGATAAAAAAGAAATGGCTGACTTAAATCCAAAATATGAATATGGAGTATAAGAGTATAGGTGAATATATAAATGTATATACATAGGCACATATCTTGTTACTTCAATATTTACATTCATGAGCGGTTTTGTGAATATTTCACATCCCAGTGCACTGACTTCCTGGATTACCCGCCTTCCAGACTGTAGATACAACCTGTGTCTACAGGTTCTGCTGCTGCTCATTCGGTCATTGTGACATTAACAATGATGTTGTTTGTCTGATCTTATGAATGTACACATTCAGATAAATACTTCATCTGTATAGGGTATTTATTCTGACCGCCAGAGCTGTGATTTCCTGAGAGGCTTTGTCCTTATTGCTCTGTGTCATTGTCAGCTTCCTCCAGAGTCAACCCATCTTCAGTAAAATACTGCACAACTGCTACAATTAAAGTGTCTACAAGTACAAATATGTGCGGAGGTATAAGTGGAGGTGATGCTACTATTAACCAGTAGTAAAAAGTAACTGAATATGTTTACAGTATATGCATAAATTACTTGAATTATATTTTTACCAGTCACAGAGTGTCAGGAAATCTTCTTTGCAATTAACCCTCTACCTGAAATGAATATTTGCACATCTCTTCATTGTATCTACTGTTTGACATATGTACTCCTTGTAATTGCACTAATCATCTCCTACATTGCACTGGACACCGACTTCCATCTTTGGACTATTTATTTTATACTGTATTGTATTTTTTGTGTATTTTTTAAATTGAAAGCAGAGTTGAACCAAAGTCAAATTCCTCGTTTGTATGCACAAACTTGACCAATAAACAGATTCTGATTCTGATTAAATATTTCTTATTTTCTGCTGTTATGCTTTCAGTCCACTGCAAATTAGAGGGAAATATTGTACTTTTTATTTCAAAAAATGTTTTTATCCCATCAATCTTATGCCTACGCTATAGCAATGAAAGTCTAAACACAAGAATGATAAAGTGCCAGTTACAGTTGTGTGTGACAGAACCTGAACAGTGTCTGATGTTGACCCTTGTGACTCCTCAAAGCAGCAAGCTGTCTCCACAATATGAGTTCAGTTTAGTGGATCCTCTGTGAGCCATCACAGTGAGAGATAAGCAAACAGACTGCTCTTGAAAAAGATCCTTTTAGATGCTTCAGTCGCTGTGAGATGCTCTTTTTCTTTTTGTCAGGATGAAATATCAGCTCTGAGACGACGCCTGGAGAAATCAGAGCGAGAGAGAAATGAGCTGAGGCAGACTGCAGACAGTCTGGACACCAAGGTTTGTGCTGCAACACTCTCTCTCATACACACACATCCTCAAGCACTGCTCATGTGGTTATATGTGTGCAGGTTACAGCTGTGACATCTGAGCTCAGCGATGAGCGTTTTCGCAGTGATGCGGTAGGTCAGACTCTGGATGTGGAGAAGGCAGAGAGGCTCCGACTCAGCAGGGAGAACAAAGAGCTGCGGGTAGGCCCACTTGTTGAAAAAGTAATCTGTAAGCTCAGAAGGCTACAGGAGTTATTTGAAAAATGATCATGCCTCTCTTTTCACCCTCCTATCACATCTCTGAAATAGTCAGACATCTCTTTTCTCTCCCCAGGCTCGTCTAGACCAGTGTAAAGTCACCATGGGAACCCTGGAGAAGCAATTGGAGGAGGAGAAGCAGAGGGTCGAGGCCGCTTCGAGTCAAAGAGGACCAGGGACAGGTAAGCATCAGCACGCTCTCAGGGTCATCTGCAAGGTGTTTCAGGAGATCTTTCTCCTGAAGGATTTTCATTTTGTTGTTTTAGTGTGAGGCCACTGTAAAACAGGCCTCATGCAAGAGCATTTTAGTTTCTAGCATTCTGACAACATAAATAAGTTTGGCTTGCCCATAGTCACAAATAGTTGGATGAAGTTGTGGTTTCTTATCTAATCATAGGACAATGGCACACCACCATTGTCAAAATGCAACACGATACAACATAATACAGTAAAAGAGATATCATGTTGAAAATGACTTTGTTAAAAGTATATGTCACTCATATGCATACTTCCTCAGTAGAAGTCTTAATGTGTCTGATAATAAAAGCTTAAAAATACTTAAATGATACTTTGATACTTAAAAAGTATCAAAGCAAATTTCCATATATTTACGTACAGATGTGCACTATACTGTATACTATAGGTTGAATGGTATCATTCTGGCCACCTGTCAGATCCAGTATTCACATTTTTTGAGCAACATTATAATTTTTTTTAGAAAACTAAAAACCAATAAAAAAAAAATATTTCACTAATATTTAAGTAAAAATAATATAACCTTTGAAAATGTAGCTCTGATGCAGCCCTGTAATCTACAAAGTTACTCATAACTAAAATTAATTAGTAATGGAGTGGAATAAATTTACAATTGCATTCAAACTGTAATAGAATGGAAGTTTACAGTAGCAGAAAATATACTCACATAAAAAACCCATACGTCTAAAATTTGTATGTCAATACAGTACTTAATAAAATTTGATTTCATGACTGAGGTACATTCCATCACTGCACCCACAGCAGTCATAATACAACACAATACAACATAATACTGTGAATCAATGTTAAGCATATGTGGAACAAAAAAAACTGAGCACATACAGTCATTAACTGCAGTACAATTACATTAAAAAAGAAGTTCATATAAAAGTACTATATGGAAGCACATTGTGATATAAAATGAGGAAGGTATGGTTTCGTTAGTTCAGACTTCTTAAATCATCTTTAGTAGTTTAAAGACCTAGTCAATAAATAGATGGATAGATAGATAGATAGAAATTACTTTATTAATCCCCGTAGGAATATTAACACGTTTACAGCAGTAAGGACTTTCAGGTACAGACCCAGTGGGCATAA
>KV751320.1:10697669-10708934 GCA_001698575.1 Mola mola | reverse complement strand
TACTGGCTGTTCATCACTTTTCTGTATGGGTTGT
This sequence comes from Mola mola, assembly GCA_001698575.1. Lineage (NCBI taxonomy): Eukaryota > Metazoa > Chordata > Actinopteri > Tetraodontiformes > Molidae > Mola > Mola mola. Next base: position 10,708,900 of record KV751320.1, on the reverse strand, counting down.
GTGTAGCTGAGGCAGTTGGAGATGCAGTTGGAGCAGGAATACGAAGAGAAACAGATGGTGATTCACGAGAAGCACGACTTGGAAGGCCTCATTGCAACACTGTGTGACCAGGTACACAACACACACTTGTACTTCTATACTTCTGAGTATTGACATCATTTATACCCTAGTCTTTAGCCATCACAAATACATAACCCTAACAAGGGCCCCAGAAGTCAGAGATATTATAGATTCATTAGCACTGCTACTGCGGTTCTTTCATGTCAGAACGGTAGGAAAATTTTTGGAGGCTCTTCATTCACATGCTACTAGTTATGGATGAGTTATGGAGACGATCAGATTTTCAGGACCAAACAAAAATATGTATGTGTAATATGAAAACCACACCAAAGTGCAAATTTATCAGGAGATCATATACTTTAATGATTACACCATGATATGTCCTCTTCTGTGCTGCCGTCAATGCATGAGTTGCCAATTTTGTACGTACATTTAAGATCTATGGGAATATATCCTTGTAGTTGCATGTCGTACAAGTTTAGAGTTTGTTATAGTACCAATAGTTACCTCTACAGTATTGTTGCAGTATTGAAATCAAGGTATATGGTAAAAAATACTACTTTTTTTGGGGGGGGTTGCACATTCCTAGCATATATGAAGAGGCTTTGAGGATAAAAATTGTGATTTGGTAAAAAAAAAAAAAATCTACTTTAAGGTGATACCGCCCAGCCCTAACCCTGAACTAAAAGTTAATGATTTCCATTTTGGGAACTTCTGTTTGCATCTAAAAGAAGGAGGAGTCCATTTGTTCTGAGGATGAGTAATATACAGAAAATGCACACTGAAGTACCACTATGAAACTAGTTTCTTATGAAAGACACCCTTCAGGTCTGTGTGGTGTGAAGTTTATTCCTACAGTAAATGTGTGTCCAGCCTGCTCTTTCACGCAGTAGATTGGTATTATTATGGCTAATGAATGTGTCATTGTTAAATTAGAGGCGTAGCCAAACAAGCAGCTAATGTAGCACTCTGTCTGTGTCACTGTAAGGTTGTAATTGGACTCCTGATGAGCCAAGCTGGCTCAAATATACTTTAATCTAAACATTTGATAAGAATTTATCAAAAGTTTAGATTAAAGTATATAAAATTGCTCCTCAACAAAGACAATTACATTTAGGGGAGGGTTAATACGTGCTGTATCATCCTTCAGGTGGGCCACAGAGACTTTGATGTGGAGAAGAAACTGAGGAGAGACCTGAAGAGGACCCACGCCCTGCTGGCTGACGCCCAGCTCCTTCTCTCCACCGTCGACAGCCAGGGGCAGAACCTGCCCAACGGCAGCAGAGAGCAGATAGAGCGGCTGCACTGCCAGGTACAGTCAGCTGTGCATCCTCACAACTCCACATGCTGTCACCTTTTACACGTTTTGAGATGTGTTCATTCACTCTCTGTGTTGTCTATTAGCTGGAGGAGATTGACGTGAGGCGGCTGGAAGCCGAGTGCATTCAGGCGACTCTTGCGCAGGAGCTGGAGAACACTCAGATTGAACTAGAAAACATCTGCAAACTGAAGAGTATGGTGAGTCTGGCAGACAGGTGGCAGATTAAAGGGAAAATCTGAACAAATGAGGACACTTCCATACAGGGCTCCCTGGCTGTAGAGATTAAAATGATAATTTTGCTGTGAGCATACAGTTTTCACTGAAGGTGATCTACATCAAATTGAAAATGTAATAATAAAAGCTAACCTCACCTGTTTATCCATTTTCCTCAAGGCGGATGAGCAGTTAGCACTGCTGCAGCATGAAAAGATGGACCTCCTGAAGAGGCTTGAAGAGGACCAGGAAGACCTGAATGAACTAATGAAGAAGCACAAAGCACTCATTGCTCAGGTACTGCTTAAACTTGGCATCCCTGTTTGTCTATCCAGGTCAATTTGTCACTTACTCTTCCTGAAGTCAAACTTCTGTCTCCTTCTCTACTACTGGTTTAGTCCTCCAGTGATATTTCTCAGATCAGAGAGCTTCAAGCTGAACTGGAGGAGGTGAAGAAACAGAGACACACTCTGCAGGAAGAGGTAACTGTGTTAGACATAAAAGCAGTACTTAGAAGTTGTACAGCTGAATTTGATTCCTGGATCGTTTCACCTCTTTGCCACAGATCTCATTAGAGATGCAGGCTTCAGCTCGTGCATTCATTTGTTCTGCGTTGGTCCTCTCTTCTTCAGCTCCAGCAGTGCATGTCAAGGGTGCAGTTCCTGGAGTCGACCACTGTGGGGCGCAGCATTGTCAGTAAACAGGAGGCACGTGTATGTGACTTGGAGAACAAACTGGAGTTTCAAAGAGGGCAAGTCAAAAGGTTTGAGGTAAGAATGGATGATTCATTCACACATTCAGCAAAGAGCCACGTGCAATTTTTTTTTTTACCTGTCTGTCCCATTTCAGGTGCTGGTGCTGCGTTTAAGGGACAGCGTGGTTCGTCTGGGAGAGGAGCTGGAGCAGAGCGCCCAGGCCGAAGCTCGGGAGAGAGAGAATGCCCGCTACTACCAGCAGCGTCTGCAGGACATGAGGATGGAGTTGGAGGAGCTGACACAGAGAGAGCAGGACAGCAGTCGCAGACGCATGGACCTGGTAATAAACCTCCAATATCTGGAGGTTCTGGCCAAGAAGTCAACTTGACATCTTGGAATAACCCAAGTACTTCCTTTCAAAAAGCAATGAATATAATATCATTCAAACATTGCAATAAGAATGTGAACAAAATTATAATATCCCAAATAGATAAAACACACAACCACAGCATTAAATAAATGCTAAACTAAAAATTTAGCCCAAGAGCATAGTTATTAATACAGCCAATATGCTGCCACTAAGATATGTGTAACAAGTCCGTAACGCAATTATGGATTCATCTCAGACAGTTAAAGGAAAGGCAGAAGAACCAATTAAATGGCTCGCCAAGGGAAAGCAAACAAACATAAACAACCCATGATGAACAGTGTGAGAATACAGTGTGAGGAATTTATTGTCTTGGCAAAACAAAAACACTGCAGCACGCAAAGCTATCGAAGTACTCTCAACTTGGCATCTGTTAATCTACCCCATCGAGCAGAAGAAGCTTGAGGGCTCAGGAACCAGGCCACACTAACACGGGGGATATATAGTGCACATATATTTTATGAAACATGGGAAGTCACTCATTAGATATGGTTTGTTATTGACTGGATGTTCCCACTGGCAGGCAGCACTTCAAACTGTTGTGGGTGGGTGAGAGAGAGCGAGAGCACCCAGTATAGCTGCCTAGCCAAATCTAGGATCAGCACCTTGGAGAACGCGGCTCTTTCTACGGAGTCTGCCAGTGATTCACTTGGGAAGACATATCCTCCTCGTGTGGATATGACCCAAGGCTCTTACACACACAGGAATATTTCGATATTAGCAGCAGTTGAAGTAGCAGCAGTAGTAGTAGTGGCTGCATTAGTAAGCTTTCAGTGAAAAGTTTACTATTTCAGGACATAAACTCACATTCTTGCTATGAGTTAGATGGCAACATTGGTCTCTTAGGAGGCTACAACCATTAGCTTGACAGCTTATCTAAAAGACAAGAAACGGGAAATTAGCTAGCCTACTATCATCTCCAGGCCAGGACCACCCATAAGGGGGAAAAATGGGTAAACATTCTAGGGCCCACCTTCTGGGGCGGAGGTATGGAGGCCAGCACTGATCGTGAAAATTCAAATATAAAAAAATATGAACAAATTTTATTTTTAACCAAAATACTCACTGTTGCTTTAATAAACATTTTTTAAAATAGGGCATTTACCGTTTAGGAATTAAAGCTATTGTATGTAGAGTTTTGAGGGGCTCAAAAGTATTTGGACAACTGACTGACAAGCAGTTTCATGGGCAGGTGCGGTCTGTTCACTTGTTGCTTCAAGACAAATGAAGGCAATAAAAGGTCTGTAGTTGATTTCAGTTATTGAATTGGCATTTGGCAGCTGTGTGGGTTCGCATTCATCAATTTAGATATAGAGGATTCTAGGGCCCAGCTTATAGGGGGGAGTTATGGAGGCCATCACTGATCATGAAAATTCAAAATAAAAAAAAAAAATAAGTGGTGGGACTCATTTGAAAAAATTAATCAAATTAATTAAAGGCTTTGTAATTAGTTGATCAAAACTAATGGCATTTTTTAATCACAATTCAATATTTCACACAAGAAGTAACAAATTTAAGTTTTGTAGATGAGTAAATATACAGTACATATCCGTAAACATCAAAATCTTGTTTATTTTCCATCAACCTACTACACAGACCAAAAGACGGGTGCAAAAAACACAGAGCAAACATAGGTTTGCTCCAGAAAAGCGGAAATTATGACTATGGAATGCCAAAGTATTGATTCACTTCCATTGCTTCCATTTTTCAAACATCCTGTATGACAAACCAGACTGAACAAAAATATTTGTTGCAACAGACTAAGAGGCTATAAATGTTGATTTTCCCAGATTTTAGTTAGTGAGTCATTCCATATACATGAAAATAATCGCATTTCAGTCCTCTGCGCAGGCATATCCAAAGTGCCTGGAGGTGGTCTTCTTTATGCTCAAAGCACATGATTGGAGTTTCCAGTCATCATCTTGAATATGAGCTGTCACAAGGTAATTGTTGTTGCTAACAGAGGTTCAGTGATCCCCAGTCAGAGCCACGCCCTGTTTTACTGTCCTTTCGTCCTCTTACAGCTGCTGGATTTCTTTCGATATTGTCTTTCTGAACGGTGGTTCGTAATCTGTGTCAGACGAAGCAATTTCAGCGCTTCTTGTAAGACCTTATCTTCTACCATGGAGAGTCTCTACATTCCACAGCAATCAATCTCGCCAGTGAATTGGTCAATTTCTCCGACATGGTCTTTGACATTTTGTTTCTGAATCTAAACTCCGACATGTGGTTGAGTGTCGACTGGTGACACTGCTTGCTTGTACTAGTAACGTTATCATCTTAAGCAACTAAGTTAATGTTACCGACCTGCATGTTAGCCCAGATCTTTGAGGTCTTCTTATATTCTTTCATATCACACTTTTCTTGAATTGAAAGAAGCAACACTAGCAAAGGAACATCTTTGTGTTCCATCACAAGACACAAATAGCAGCTTGTTATTGAGAAGTGGAGATGATTATCAACAGAATAGTTCCTCAATTTTATTCTTGCCACCTGCAGATCACCGCCACCCTACCTGCGCTCTACCAAGGCAGCTAAATATAAACCCTGAAAGGCGTTACTCATATCCAAGCTATGAGGCAGCATTTTTAACAGGAGACTGCCACTTAAGATCCTCTGGCAGCAAATGCTTCCTCAAAGCTGTGACTGAAAGTAACATGCTTCCAAAACAGTCACTTCTCCACTGTTCTCATTAACAAAAACAACAGCTGGTGCATTATGTGCAACATTAGAAAACATTTCCTTCATTAGTGCACCAGTTTGATCATTGCAGCACTGACAGTGGGAGGGTGGGTGCCTACCACACATTCTGTGATGAGTGCATGAGCTTGAACAGTTGAGTTTAAGGCTTATTTCAGAGAACAGCATATCATGCGGGCAATTTTAGACCATAATCTATCTTGAGGGCCAATCACAGAGGTGAATCATAGATGTAGCAGCCTATAATGTCCTGTTCTCTTCTCTTTTCAAACTTCACATTCACCTGTCTGACTCTCTACATCAATAACCATAGTGATGAGCTGACAAGAGGACTGTGATTATTGGACATATTATTTCATCAGGTTTTTCTTTGGGTGACATATTTTAAATAATTCAAATTGAGTTATAGCTAGTGGCATGGCAGATGAGAAGCTTGTGCAGAAGAAAAACTATCTTTAAAGGGGCAATGTTTAAAATACAGCCAGAATTTGAAGGTATATCCAAAACTGGCAGCATATCTTCAGTAACCAATTACAGCTATGCTACAGTTATATTGGTCTGTGTTGTTATTTTTGTTGGTTGCAGCATACAACTGTTAGCTTTGGAGTAAGCGGTGGAGCTAGTAGGGCTACAGCTGACTAAAGTCTGCTAATTGTAGGGGAGTCACCGTGGGCAAATTTGACAACAGCAGAACAAGTATGAAGCTGATTCACAGCAGCTCTAACGAGGAACATGACTTCAAGGACAACAAGAAATGGGGGGCGGGGAAAAGAAAAAGGTGAAGGAGCAGAACAGTCTAAAAGCAGTGAGGAAAAATGGCACGAAGAGATTAAACGTTTTCATATTTTACTTTGATGAATTGTCTGCAATTTTTATCTCCTGTAGATGTGTCTTCCAATTTCCCTTATTGACTGATGTATACAGACTGTTGCCCCCTTCTGGCCCAGAGAGGTACTTCCCCCCAAGCAGATGCAGAACATTTTAGTCCGCAAACGTCTTTGTGGTGCATTCCAGTGCAAATTTTTGCACTGGAATGCAACACTGAGCGGCACAACTTGGAGTTTCTCTGTCGTGGCTGGTTCTTGATGTTGGGTCGGTGTCCCAGCCCTTATAAGAGAGGATGGACCAGGGCTTTGTGGTTAGCATACAAACTTTAGTAAACATCTCTGCAACAAACTATGTAGAATTCAACACTGCTCTTTGTTCATGTTCTGTTGATCATTTTATTAATTTTAAAAAAATTCTTACATAAAGTGTGGCCATATTTTACAAAATGCAACTTAACATGATGTGTGGTTTTCACTCCGTAAGATATTTTGAAGCTGACTTTAACCTGCAACCTGCTTGGCAGCACGAGGAAAAAAAACAGCAATTTGCATGATGGTTTGTGGTCACTGTTAAAAAGGATTTTTCCTGCTAGATTGCCAATCCATACTGGTCGGATTTGGTTACAAATAGAATGTGTAGATAAGATATAGATTAGTGGCACCTTGACTATTGTTTTGTTCAAGAGGTGTTCGGTTTTTTAGCATATATAAACATCATGATATGCATTATTTTTAAATGTCTGTGAAGATTCTCAGTCATCCAGGTCATAGTAGTCTTGGTGTTTCTTCTGAAGGCTTCTTTTAGTTTCTTGAAGATGTTTCGCCTCTCATTCAAGAGGCTTCTTCAGTTCTAGATTTCTGGTAGGGAGTCCCCAGTATTTAACCTTGTGGAGGATCCTTGCACTCTCTTGCCTTGCACTTTGGTAAAGACACCCTACAACTGGGGTGGGAGCATGAGAGGATTTCAAGAAAACTTGCCGATTACATGAACCACCTGCGCTTCAATCTGAGATGCAGACAACAGAGGTTCGTCCCTGCCAGCCTACACCTGAAGTCTACCATCAAGGGCCACAGAGCTGGACAGATACTTCAGAGAGCACAGAACCAACTACTTAACGAAAGGATCAGGCAGATCAACTTCACAATAGACGCACTTACCGAAGTCTCTACAGGAATTGACAACCCTTCTACCATCCATAGTCATGGGGGAAGTTAACAACTTCATCACAAAAGCACAGGAAACTCAACACGCCAAGGGTAAGGAACGACAGACCAGAAAATTCCTTGCACTCCAGGCCAAAGCCTATAATACCCCGTGGGCTTTTGAACCATCCAACCACAAGCAGGAAGACACAACAGACTGTCAAGATAAGTGGGTTAAAAACTTATCTAACAGAGACCTCACCCAGCCAGAAAAGAACGTCCTAGCCAAAGGACTCAACTTCGCCATCTCTCCACAACAGCTGCCTGCAGTGGACCTCAACACAGCCACAGAATCAGCCATAAGGTCCAACAACCTTGTATTAGCGGAAGCTGAACAACTCAGGATAAAGGTATCAGCAGCGCTTGCAAGCGCAAAAATACTTCCATCTAATATCACAATTGAAGAGAGGAAAACCATAACCGCACTTAACAAAGACAACAGCAAGAAACACCAAGATTATTTTTAAATGCAAACCCTTTCATGTGTGCATCATATTTTGGACAAAATTATTCTGTGACAAGAGTTAGGATTTTATTTTTGAGATGGATATCTGTCTAGTACCAATGCTGTACTTGACAACTTGGAAAAAGGGAGTAGAAAAGGCATTTTTTCACCTGAAATGAGATTAACAAATAAAGAACCTCAGAGCGGAGTACTTAAGTAAATGTACTTAGTTACAGTGAAATCCACAGCTGCAGCTTGACAGGTTTTAGGACTATATTATAAGAATGTTGCTGGCTACAGATTCATAAATATGATAGAGATGTAACAAACAGAGCTACACGGTTTGATAAATGTACTCATGGAAGTGTTGTTCAGATTCCTGTGAGACATAGCTTCAATAATTATTCAGTTATTAGCACAAAGTGAGTAACACACACGCAAAGATGCCCTTTAACAACCTATCAACCATCTACACACACACAGAAACAAACACACATACCCACACATGCTCCTACACTCCTCCTCTCCTCCTCCTCTCTTCCTCCTCCACCATTCTCAACGTCATCTCTCCCTCATCCTGCTTTCTCTCTCTGACTGTGATTAATCCTCATTGTCTCTTCAAGGTTATAGGCACACACACACACACATTTATACATGGTTATGTGTCTCTATGACAACCGCTGCACCCAAACTCGTCTCCTCAAAGCCAACAAAGCCAATAACTTTGAAAGCCTAGAAGCTTTGTGTGTGTGTGTGTGAGTGACAGGCAGAATTAATAAATCGATCTCAATGTCAGCATGTGTATGTATGTAACATTTTTCGCTCTAAATTGGCTGAGTAGTCCAGTCCAAACACCAGCAGCAGTGGCTTGTAGGTCACAGGACGGTTGTGAGGGAGGACAGAGACATAATTCACTGTTTGACTGATGAGCTAGGATGGGCCAGAATGAAGGTAATTGCTGTAGCAGGGTGGGTTTCAGGTTCGCAGCATATTGGGGGCTGGGGGGAGGGTTAAATAATCACAGCCAGCCTGTTGAAAATGATGTTGTTAGTCAGCTACATATCAGCGAACCTTTACTCTCATGTTCGTTTACAGGAAATGCAAGTGGAGGAGCTCAGTGCCATCAGACTGACGCTACAGGCCGACCTAGAGACATCCATACGTCGCATTGTTGACCTGCAGGCTGCCCTAGAGGAAGTGGAATCGAGTGACGAAAGCGACGGGGAAAGGTAAGTGAGTTCGCCCGAAGTGACCCCTCCTCTGCTGACATGATCACGTCTGACTGTATAAACTCAACTTTTCACCATTCTGCCTTTCACTACAGTGGTCTAATGGCTGTGGAGTCCTTAAGTCGAAAGAAAGACCTGTAAGAACCACATGAATGTGTGTGTGTGTGTGTGACCTGTGAACCTCTCATCAGGTCATCATCAAACAACTCGTTTTAACAATGCTGACTTTAACCTAAAACAGACAGTAATTCTATTTTAACTAGTTTGACTCTCAGTCGCAATAATGTTGAGAGATCTGAGACCTGAGACTTACTTCACTCAACTAAAAACACGTTGAGTGAAATAAGTCAGCAGTCAGACGACGAAAAAGGTCAAAAAACTCAGTTCAGTTAGTCTGGTTGAGTTTGCCTTCATAGCAGCAGTCATCTAGACCAGTACTTCTCACAACCCATTCCCTTTAATTTCCTTATTTGGCCGCGATTACAAAAAAAGATGCCACAAAAATCATAAAACTACAGAAAATACGAAAAAAGAAATTGGTTGGTAACTCTCCTCATGTTTTGGGGCTATTTTTTGCAATACTTTATTTAAAAGTTTTCAAATATTGTTAAATGCTATAACTTATTAGTACTTAAACCTTAATAGAATAAACTAAAGAGAGAGAGAGAGAGAAATGAAATAATAACAGTGATAAGTAAAGCAAACAGAGGTATAAATAAATAAGTATATAAATAATAAATGAATAAACATACTAGTACATGTCAAATATGTTGTGACTTTTCACAAGTTACTTAAGAAAGTGAACATTTCCGACTCATTAGACATTTACTAAAATGTTTCAAACATTTTACTTTTCAGTTATTTTTATAATTATGGCCCATCGCTCAAAAAATAGAAATTTTAGAATATATCACTGTAACTGTATAAGCACTGATCATCAAAATTAAAACAAAAAAGGCTTGAAATATTTAGTTTATGTGTAATGCATGTAGAATATTTGAAATTTTATGAATGAAATTGCTCAGGGTAGTGGGCAAAGGGTACAAAGCCCCGCCCCCAATCTGTGTGACCCAGATCCACCCACCATCAGATGGGTAATCATTCCTCCCGGTCATCACTTGAGTCGCTGTTTTCACTTGAGCCAAGGTGTGAACTGTGGATAAGTTTCCTGGGGAGGGATTTCAAAACTGCATTGTATGTGGCAGACAGTTGATGTCTGAGGCCACCTCCTCTGTTAGGTGATGGCTGTTCCAGCTTGACATAGATGGCCTCCTTTACTCCTCTCTCAAACCATCTATCCTACTTGTCCAGCACATGCACATTCTCATCCTCAAAGGAGTGTCCCTTCTCTTTTACGTGTAAGTGGACTGCTGAGTCCTGGCCAGAGGAGCTGGCTGTCTGGTGTTGAGCCATGCATTTGTGGAGAGGTTGTTCGGTCTCCCCGATATAAAAGTCTGTGCACTCATCACTGCACTGGACTGCATAAACACTATTGTTAAGTTTGTGTCTGGGAGTTTTGTCCTTGGGGTGAACTACCATGTCACCTCACTCTTCACATGCATACCCACATCCGAAGCGGTGGAAACCGTCCGAAAACAACCAATGCAAGACAGTACTTTGGACCTTAGAACCAACTTCACCCCGGAAGAAATCTGTAATTTGTTGGACCTCTGCCTATCCACCATCTACTTCAAGTACAACGAATGTTTCTACAGACAGAAGCATGGCTGCACCATGGGCTCCCCAGTGTCTCCTATTGTGGCCAACCTCTACATGGAGGAAATGGAAAGTAGGGCACTGAGCTCCTTCAAAGGAACAACACCGAGCCATTGGTTCAGATATGTGGATAACACCTGGGTCAAGATTAAAACCAAAGAGGTAGAAGCCTTCACGGAACACCTTAACTCAGTAGACAGCAACATCAAATTCACAAGGGAGGACATGAAAGAGAACAGGCTGCCTTTCCTGGACTGTGCCATACACCTTGAGAAGGACGGAGGGCTCAACATTGAAGTCTACTGGAAACCTACTCACACAGACCAGTACCTGCTCTTCAACTCTCACCACCCTTTGGAACACAAGCTGGGAGTTATCAGAACCCTACATCACCG
>KV751320.1:10682163-10697630 GCA_001698575.1 Mola mola | reverse complement strand
AAAACTCCCAGACACAAACTTAACAATGTTGTTTACGCAGTCCAGTGCAGTGAGGAATGTACAGACTTTTATATCGGGGAGACTGAACAACCTCTCCACAAACGCATGGCTCAACACCGGAGAGCCAGCTCCTCTGGCCAGGACTCAGCAGTCCACTTACACTAAAAGGAGAAGGGACACTCCTTTGAGGATGAGAATGTGCATGTGCTGGACACGATAGATATTTTGAGAGAGGAGTAAAGGAGGCCATCTATGTCAAGCTGGAACAGAGGAGGTGGCCTCAAACATCAACTGTCTGCCACATACAATGCAGTTTTGAAATCCCTCCCCAGGAAACTTAACCACAGTTCACACCTTGGCTCATGTGAAACCAGCGACTCACATGATGACTGGGGGGAGTGATTACCCATCTGATGGTGGGTGGATCTGGGTCACACAGATAGGGGGTGGGGCTTTGTACCCTTTGCCCACTACCCTGAGCAAGAAGGATCCTCCACAAGCTTAAATATAGGGGACTCCCTAACAGAAATTTAGAACTGAAGAAGCCTCTTGGATGAGAGGTGAAACGTTTCCAAGAAACTACAAGAAGTCCAGTTGCCTTCAGGAAAAACACCAAGAATACCTGACTGAGAATCTACACAGACAGCAGTCAACTTAAGTTTTTGTGTTGGGAAATAATGCAAAAAACCAAATTCAGCCTCCCTTACTGATGATTTGAATCATTCAGATGTTCAGATCAGCCCTCATGGTTATCGTACCCTTGCTTGTTTGCAATCATCAAATGTTTGCATGCTCATTGTTGCCGATGGCGTGTGTAACCTTCCAGTTAAAGGTAAAAACGTCCCCGGCAAGGTCATTACATGTGACTTTTGTTCTGCAGTGACTCAGTCTCCAGTGTTGGGACAGAGGATGTTGGAGAGGGTATACGGAAATGGTTAGGAGTGTCTAAAGGAGGGTCTCGTGGTGGTTCTCCCTATGGCAGCAGTACCATCAGCAGCCAGGGAGGGCGCCGGTCTATCACTGACACCATGAGCACCTACAGCTTTCGGTAAGCCTGATAACTAGATTTCATTCAAAGATATGAGTGGAAAGAAAAACAATTAAAAGATTGTTTCTTTGTTCCCCCTCAGTTCCTGTGCGGATCCTGACGACGAGGCTGGAGATACCAGAGGTCTTGGTCGAGCCTCCTCCTCTTCAGCACTCTCTGAGCTGCTGGATGGGCTTCGCAAACGCCGAGCAAGTGGCAGTGCGGGTGACGAAAGTAACAGCGCTGTCTCCTTGCCAATTTATCAAACAACCGCAGCCTCAAATCTCAGGCGACGAGCCTCAGCCCTCTCTCTTGGCCCTGACGACCTCCAGGAACCTCGGCCTGGTCCCAGCATCCTCAAATCATCCTCTCCACTCCTGCCTCGTGCTGCCAGCGCCCGCTCCATCGGGGACGCTCAGACATCTGCTGCAACGTCTGCAGCTGGAGCCAAACTGTCCCACTTCAACCCAAGTGATTCACTCTCTTCGTTTCCTTCGCTGCCACGCCTCTCAGCCTTGGCCTCCCCCCTTGCTCGCCATCGCACTCCCTCCATTTCCATCCCAGAGGAGGAATTGGAGCCCCTTATCCAATCCGGGTCTTCCCTTATCCAACGCTCCCCTCAGGGGCCAAGGCGATGCATTCTGGGTAATCTCATTACAGAGGACGGAGGTGAAACCTCTCTGGGCTCAGAGTCCATGGTCTTCCAAAACCGCCTCCTGATGGGGGATAACGGGCGAGATGACGTGGCCTCTGACATCCTGCCTGCCGTCCGGAGAGCTCAGTCCACCAGCAGCCTGGCAAGCTCAGTTCGAGGAGGCAGGAGGGCGCTGAGCGTCCACTTTGGGGAGCTGCCTGCTTCCACCCGCAGCAAAAGGAGTTCTGAAACCGAGTCCTCCAGCTCAGGTGGATCAGGAGGAAATTCCCAGGACGGGAGGCCGAGACGCAGGTTTGAAAGGCCACAAGGAGAAAGACTGGAGGCGGAGGGAAGTGAGGGGGGAGATGTGGCTTCAGTCATGAAGAAGTACCTGAAAAAAGAGATGGACTGATGAGGTGAGCGCTCTTTATTTTGTCCACATAGTGGCTTCATTTGCCATTTAACAGTATCACATTCAAACCATGGCCTCATTCCTCAAAAGCATCTTAATTACATGATGATCATTAAACATATTTAGCAAAATTTCCACCGTAAGAAATTCTGAAACTAACGTCCTCCAGTAAAATAGGCTATTAGAGCGGTGAAGTGGCAGCTTTAAGGTTCACTTCTCTGCAAGGACGACTGTAAGGACATGAGGTTGATGTACAATCTTGACGAGAATACATATTTGCAGCTTTTATGCTCTGAGCCGCAAACCAATATCCTGCTTAAAAGTTTTTGAAGTTCTTTCATTGTCCCTGCCCTTGTGCAACCACGTAGTCGGACGATGGTAAATGTCAAAATTAGCACCCAACCCCCATGAAGGGGCGTTTTTAGAGATCAGTATACAGCAACTTAAAAGAAATAAGTGCTAACAAACAAATCACTAGCAAATACAAATGCGCTGCAAAAACTCACAACACAAACAAATAAAAAAGTCCAATGTAAGCAGCACAGACAACAACAGATGAATGGATGTTCCCAGGCAACACCACAAAGTTATTATTGACAGATATTTGTTGTTAACCTGCATTTTGAACACACTGAGCCATAGTGATATTGAAATAAAGAAGAAACTTACGATGAAGCTTGTTTTTCTAACACCTCTGGTCTGAGGTCACACGTGGCCCAGTTGCTGCTTTGGGAAGAGTATTGTATTTTTATAAATTCTCTTAGAATCTCCAGATTGGTCATTAGCAGGAAATATGATTGTGAAATCAGACTCACATAAAGAGCCTTGATTCTTTTTTTTTTTTTCTTTTTTTTTTTTCATTTTTGTTTCAGAGTGTTGTCAAACAGTGACATCACTTACTGTGGTACGGCAGCTCGTACTCCCTGCAGAGAGTAGGCGTAGCATGATTCATAAATAAATCCGACCGGAGGTAGTGGTATTTTTAGTTGGACTTTCACTGTGCGTCTTTGGAGTGATGGTGAGGTGTTTGATAAAGTCAGGCTTGGACATTTATGTGTCCCCGTCCTGATCTGATCTGAGCGTGATGATCTTTCTCTCTCTCCCATCAGCCACTTTGTGCGCGTCCACATCGAGCTGTGAGCTTCACAGACAGACTGAAGACTGCAGGAGCATCAGTTAAGGCAGAATAAATACTTTAGAATTCTACAGGGATATTTTTATTTCTGTAAAAGCCACCTGAAAATACATGTGTTAACCCCACGAGTACTCAGTAAGGTGTATTTTCAGATAAGCACTGTTTGTATACGAATAAAAAATGAACTCTGTTGGTTTGTGAGTTTATTTTTATTGTTTCTCTTTGACATTTATCCTACTTTAACTTTCAGATACCCCATATATTATTATGAATGCACAAATATAATCTCTGCTTACTACATTTGTAAAACTATCAAATCAGAGGTCCTGGCACCTTCTACTGAATATACAGACTCTATTAGTATGTGAGTATACTCACTGTCATTTTTGTACATATGAAATCAGAATGTTGCCAACACTGGACAAAAAGCATAAACAAACACATTCTGAAATCAAATTGGAGATACTTCAGTTGAGTGTTTCCATTTTATAATAATTCATCGTCATTTCAGACGCCACTCCATGAATGGTTAAAAAAAGAAGATGCTTCATAGATTAAACAATTATTTTATTTTTCAGCCTCATTTATTTGTCAAAATTTTAACCATTATTTTGAGATGTCAGATATTGCTTGGTCGCCATTGCAAATAAGAACACATTCTTAATGACTTACCTGGTTATATAAAAACAACAACAAAAAACAAGTAATATGTCGTTTATACCTTTCAGCACTTCAGTACTACCTTAGTAAGCAAACTTCTAAATATAAGATTTTGCTTGTAGAGTATTTCCCTATACAGCTATTGAACAATAAAATACAGCGTCAGTGTGTTTCACAGTAACTCAAAACAATAACTCCAGTCTCTGACCTCAAAGCTACATAACTTTCTTTTTTTTTTTTTTTATTTGGCAGCTTTAATTACTTAGCATTTCCTGTATAGTTAGAAGTTTTTGACAGGTACCGTTAATTGTACATCTTCATAAGTTCAATTTTTAAAACATAACAGGCTTATACATTGTTTGTCTCTTACTTTTAATTAAGGTGTTTTGAATACTTCCAATGGTACTGGTTATATTTACATATTTTTACATATTTTTATTAAAAAATTATGAATTGAACACTTGTTTTGCTTGACAGAAGTTTAGGATAAAGTACCTCCATGAGGGCAAAGTCACTGAGAAAATAAAGATAATACCACGCCCTGGTTTTACTGCTGGTTCCAGAATATAAGGTCAACAGGGTGCAAAGGTAAACAAATGCCTCATCAACAATTAAAATGTTCTGAGATACTGAATGCATGAAGGTGAGAAGCCAACCTCATGTGCCGGGTCAGTTGCACACCGCTGATGAAGTAAAGGACGATTTGGTGTCTGGAGGTTAAGGTCAAAGTCTCACTGCATGTGTTTTCTGTGTTCTTCATCCCCATCTGCTGCTCAGCGTGAGCCGAGCCAGAGTTCAGCTAGAGATAACATTTACTGAGAGTGACTCCAGATAAAACCATCCGCAGCAGGCAGAACAACTCTGAGTGGAGCAAAGGAGACGTCTGCAGTCTGAAGAAAAACTAGCTGAGCAGTATTACAGCCAAGAACAGACAGGCTAGGACTGACACGTTCCAGCTTTCTGACAGATTTTGCCAAAGTTCTGACATATTAATTCTACGTTCATAGTAATGAGTACTGTTGCCTCAGCTTTATCATGCAATTTTTAAACTCAAAAATGATCTTTCACAGCCTGCTCATTTGTTTTGTGGCCAATTGCTTGATGTTTGCCGCAACAGCTTGTTGACCAACCCAAAACTCTAGAAAATCAGCTGTCACATTACCTGTTTTTAAAATTCCCATCACATTAAACCTTTCTGCCTGAAGAAATCTCGAGGTGACATTAATGATAAGAGTCACGACATCCAGAATAATTAAATTGTAATATTCGTCTTCTGATGGATTATCAGCTCAATGTTATGGATTTATATTATCAGAAGATCTAAAGGGATTCCACACTCCGAGTCTTGAACTGTGAAATGTTTGCAACACCCACACAGCAGCTTAAGCTCATCCGTGATTGTTTAATCAATGCAATTGTAGCACATCAACAAAACTTGTGAGTGTCTGCAAGAAGTTTGTTATTGATTCACCCATTCAGAATCGTGTGTGGCTTTCAAATAGATCCAGTCCTGTCCAGAACTAACACAACATTCTGTAGCCGTAATGCAAATCATTTTCCACCTGTGCAAACAGCAGTTTGATTTTTCTTCTGTGATTGTAACACATCATTTAACACCACATGACAACATTTGCAAAGTATGCAGCTTCAAGCCCATTACAGTACTGCCAGCGGACTCACTGCTAAGTCTGTTTGTTATCATTGCCCCGCTTTTCCAAACTTCCCAATTACCGATATTAAAATTGTTTGATGGCCAATAACCTTTATTTACTGATGTCAATGTAATTTCTATGATAATCAACGATTACAAACACGCAAACACTTGGAATCAATGACATGGTGAAAAACGTTCACACAGCCTCCCCAAACTGTAACCTTCATGTTACGCCAGCCTGTAAAAGCTTTGCTTGGCCAAACAACTCACACACATACTCTTCCTCTGCAGAAGGTGGCAATCACCAGTTGGTCACCAAACCGGCTTGCTCATCGGACCAACACAGATATTTTCAATCATTTCTAATATCGGCCGATACTGATATGACTGCTGATGTGTCGTGCATCCCTGCTTTGCAGGTCGAAATTAAAAGCATTAAGCCCTAAAATGCTTAATGAAGCTAATTATTGCGACTTCCGTGCTATCATGATAATCCCTGACGACGAAGTAGGCGATGCATGTAGAAGTCATGGAGGTGAGGGACGCAGCTTCTGAATGTAGTGTAACACTACAGTATATCATGAAAAATGAATTTATTTCACTGTAAACTATCTGTTTAGTTAATCAATATTTTAGTTTGGTTGTAATTTGAACATAATGATGGACTTAACGATGAGGACAACTACTGTCTGGAAAAAAATACCTCAGGTGTCCGACTGCTGACTGGAAGAAATTTATCCTTTGCTCTCCAAAAACAGACCTGCTAATTATCAACTCGTAATATACAAAATCATGACGCTTCTTGGCCTTTTTTGATTGTGGAGCCAAAGAAAGGACATTAAACTATTTTGATTTATTGAGTCTAGATCACCTCAGCATGTATAAAGTTAAACCTTCCACAGGATTTTCGGATTAGCTTTGAGATTTAGTAATCTGTCTCTTACACCTGAAGCTGTTCAAACGAATCTTTATTATTGTAGGTGATTGACAGAGGAGTAGCGCCCTTTCTGAAATCTGATTTTGGACTCAGATTATCCTCTCAAAGAGCTGTTCTAAATGTTTTCACCCTACATGACTGCATAATTCCACTGAACACTCTAGCTGTGTGGTACCCAACTTGTGGCGCACTTCAGCACCTCGGTGTGATGAAGTATGTCAGACATAAGTGTTCACTGATTGGCTTGCTTGAGTCTTGACCTGATTATCTTAAGTGGAACTGTTGAAATGCAGATGCTTCAACAATCTTGTTTGAATGGTGTGGCGTATATCACAATATCACTGCATCAGATGAAGTTACACGAAGTGTCATTTACGATATCTGAACAAAAGATAAATAGCAGTTTGTGTTGGGAATTAGACTTTCAGTTGTGTAAATGTACATTCCCAGCAGGCAGGAACAATTTTTTTTCTTTTTTTTGGCTGTTCTCAACTTCCCATCTTTCAGCTTAGCCGAAACAGCAGACATAATTCCACTCTCCCACTTCTTGTCACCTTTTTAAAAGTCTCAAATTAATTTCTTACCATATGACTGGTCACACAGGCTCTTACTTAAAGGTTATCTTCCCGCTCCTCCAATTCCTTAGGTGGAGTTTAAGCCAAATGAGCCACAGGGATTATCTTTAAATTTGACATTATGAATCCACACTGACTTTATTTGACCTTTTTACGGAATTCACCACAAATAGTACAACGCTTTTAAGAATTTGAGGTAATCAGAGGAGACTTAAAGAAGAAGCTAAACTGAAGCAGTCGAAGTTAAAATCTTCTACATTTTAATCCCATCAATAGCGCCACATCTCTGTAACACGGTTGGTGATGATATGCTTGTGCGATACACAAGCATGCAAAGATGTTGAAAATCGGCAATGTCAATTTAAACTTTATTTATATAGCATATTTAAAACAACAATAGTTGCCCAAACTGCTGTACAGGCTCAACAAAACACAGCAAAACAAACTATAGACAGATAAAGAAAAATTAATAGATAGATGAATTGTGAGAAGTCTAACTCAAACTGAATCGAAGGCTTCAGAAAATAGGGTGTGTTTTAAGTTTTGATTTAAAGTTTTGTAGAGTCTGGGCAGGGCGAACAAGTCGTTCTCTAAATTAGGGGCGGCCACTACAAGGGCTCGATCACCTCTACTTTTGTACCTCAATCTGGGAAGATCCAGAAGTAATTCCCTAGATGATCTAATTGTTCTGGCAGGGGTCTGAAATCATATCTTTTTCATATATATGTAAAGTATATAAGTAGTTATAGGTACACACCTCAGAAATACATCCTGTAGGTATTTAGAATCTACATAAACACATTTTACTATGGGTATTTCATACATGCTATAAACTTATGCCCTATCTAACAATTTTGAAAAATCCTCCAAACTCCTGATCTGGATTGCTCCCAAAATTCTTCCATGGGCCAAGGCCTATCAAAAAAATTTTCAGGAGTTATCTCTTCTTGAGTTATCCTGTACACAGACACGCAACCAGAAGCTGCATAAACATAACCTCCTTGGCAGAAGTAATGTTTATGTACTTCAACCAGATTTTGTGAATTGCAAATATTTTAATTCCACACTCAAGAAATGTGGTGGCACAGGACTGCAGCTATGATTTTGGGACTTCTTTAAAGGAGCATTCTGTGTGATGTTGAGCATCTGTTTTTGATGAATGAGACTTAACAATTAACCAATGGGTCTTAAACTATATAATGCAGTTTTTATGTACATTTTTGTGTCTTCCATTTTGTCTACATTCATAGTATGCCAGTATCACATTCATCCTGTGGGTGAGTGTTTATGTGTAGGCCTCATTATTCCCTCTTGGCATGTTCAATTTCATAGGAGTAGGATTTTTGTGGTGAACAGTATCAGTGGCTACATTAAGCTTAACACATTAAGGGAAAGCAGAAGCTTTTCTCTGATAATAAGATCCCCAAACTGCATTTCTCCTCTAAAAATCCAATTTTTCCTTTAAAATCTCATTAAAAGTGACCTGAAAATGTCAGAAACCACATTATATAGGGAAAGGTTGGGATGTAAAATTTTTTTCACTCATAGCCACATTACTGCATGGCCAAACTTAGGCCTCATTTACTTTTCACTAATGATTTAAGAAAAGAAACTCTTGGAACTGTGGCCAAATAAAAATTACATTTTACAGTTATCTCTACTGACTTCCTCAGAAATGGTTACATTTCAGCTTGGTGAGGTGCAGCTCAGGAGTTGAAATCATCAAGATTGGAAGAAACTTGTCAAGTTAGTTGTTCTCAAAGGTTAAGCACAGTCCCAAAAACTGTTTATGGGAAGATGGGAATAGAGGTACAGCACAAAACAACTATTTGTTCGCACAAATTGTGTGTAAAAATATGTCCACTTGTCCAAGTTACGTGGTTGTGTAATCATATGTATGTATGGTATATGCAGTGTAAAGGAGTTATACTTGTCGATGCTGGATTACAGACACATGCTGAACAGTGACATCCTGTATGTGTGTACGTGTCATCTGTATTCCTTTCATGACAGGTCTGTTGATATGAAGCAGTCAGTTCTCATTAGGAGCTGCAGAACAGCTGCACTTTAAGAATGTCACATCAGTAGAAGGCCTTCCTCTGTGATTACATCTCTTATCCTCTCACTGCTACATCCACACTGAGCAGAAATGATATATATTGAGCCTGATTGTGCTCGCTTGTAATTGCCGTATGATTTACAGTAACAGTCCCACTTTACTGAGCCGGAATTTCGCTCTTAGACTCTGAAACCGACGCCTGTGATTGAACATGCCGTTGGCAGTTAACTGCTTCAAATAAATCCTGTCTATGTTTCCTGAGTCCTGTTAATGAAATGAATGAGGGAAGGCCAAAAATTAAAACCAAGCAATAAAGACTTGACTGTCTGCTATTTGTGGACGAATACGATCAGGAAGCTTCTGATTGTTTGAGCCACACAAATGTTGGCTGTTATCCTGTTGTGTCTTATATGACCCCTGCAGGCTGGTGCAGCCAAGTGTGTCTTCTTAGAGGAGCTTAACAATCCAAGCAATAGAGGATCTCCAACTTTAGCAAGGCTTCACCAACTCAGGCCGTCTCAAAAACACACTGCGGCAGCCTCACTCCGTGCGTGTGTGTGTGTGTGTGTGTGTGGGGTGTGCTTGGAGGGAAATCAATGCATTGCATTTTTGTCCAGGAGATAATGTATGAGCGTTTGCTGGTAAATTCTATGTCTGCCTCCAAAGCCTCAGATGAGCTGCGAATGGCGTCCTCAGCGGGTAAATCGTCCTGCTCAGTGACCTAAAATGTGGCTTTTGTGTACGTGGCATTGTGTTGAAGATACTGCAGCCTAAGTAAGTGGCGTGTAAGTAAGTGCACAATAGAAAGGGTGGGTTGACGTTGTTACTTGTTATTGTCTGTTCGGTTCCCCAGCTGCTCAGACTGAGCAGCTTCCCCACCACTTACCTAAATGGTTAGGCAACGAACGCATTCCAAGAAGGTTTTTGAAATCCTATATTCTTCCCATTGTAATTGAATTCCGTGAAAAGACTGACACCAACGATGGTTTCAGCTGCCTCTTGGACCATTAAGAACATGATTAAGAAGGACCAGTAAATTAGTAAAACAGCAGCTGAACATTTGAGGCAAAATAAAAAACTGTGTGTGTCTATTTTAATGATGGAAAATTGCAGCAATTTACTTTTTAAAGGCCTGCTCAAGCCATTGATTAAAACCTTAAAACCTCATTTCATTATTTTAACAAAAACGTTCTGTTTTTCATTTTTTTAAGGTAAAAAAAAACTCCTTCAAGGCCTTAATATGTCTTTGATGTAACTCTGCACCTTTTGCCTGACCGACCGTTGAAATGTGTTTGAAATGAATCCTAGCGAAAGTTCAAGCTGGAAAACTATCTTTCATTCATCTCTCTCTCAAACCTTACTCTAATCAGCTGGCTGTGGGTGTGTCCTTTTCATCCAACCAGAGCCAGCCACGATCACTGTCAGCCTATCATGTCACTGTAGGCAACCTTTGAAAGCGTCCTCAGCAGCGTCCCTCGGATGTCATTGCAGGATGTTCTTGCGAACCTCCTCCTCCACCCCCTCCTCCTCCCGTGTCCCCGGCTCAGAGGCAGCTCACAATCCCTTCTAGCGCTGTTCTCGAAGGAACCAACTTGTCCTCATCTCCACCACCAGTGTCTGGACTCTGGGAGGGATCTTCTATCCTACGCATCATCACCTCATTCTCTTTATGGCTATGTCATCGTTATGTAGTCTAATCCCCAAAGTGTTTTCTTTTCTCGTGCACATGGCATTGAATTTATCACTCTTTCAAATGTAGTCTCTCCCGATTGAAATAATGTTAGCTGATGTTTCAACACTATAACAACAATTAACGTGATGGATGTAAAAATATTAACAAAATTCCCATTAATCAACATTGAAATTTTAACCAATCTGTAATCATCATGTAATGTCCTCAGCTTTTGAAGTTATTATACGTCATTTTATCAGAATTTTACAAAATATAATTGTTTTGTAAGATGTTGAAAACAATGTTGTATCATTGTTGATTTATATTGTAATATAGACATCAAATTCAGCAGTGAATCAGTTTTCATCAGGGATGCACGGTTACCTGTAAAGAAAC
Organism: Mola mola; assembly: GCA_001698575.1. NCBI lineage: Eukaryota > Metazoa > Chordata > Actinopteri > Tetraodontiformes > Molidae > Mola > Mola mola. The sequence goes on along the minus strand of KV751320.1, from coordinate 10,686,469 downwards.
GTTGAAATGCCGGCTAGAGATCTATGAATGTGATACTTTAGGCCACCCCTGTTGCCCCTCTCCACTCTGTCACTTATGTGCAGCCAGTGTGAGCCAGTGCAAGGCAGATCTTACCTGCTCTGTCATCTTTGGACTTTGAAACTAGTCTACTATACGCTGCACAGAAGCAAGTTCTAACATTGGAGTAATTCAGCCAAACAAGTTTGAACAGACAGATTCCCTGGAAGAAGAGGAAGAGCTACTTGTACAAGGCTGCCTACAATTTGATGCTTCGGAATGGAGAGTTTAGTCTCCCTGCAGGTCGTTAGGATTGTTTCGTTAGGTTTGTTACGTAAAAACCACAAGATATCTGAATTTGGTATTTTTTTTAACACTTTCATTGCTTGATTGCAGAACAAAGGCAAAAATCTTGACTGACTACTTATTTTGGTCATGATGTATGTTGTAGTTAATAAAAAAAACAATATGGACAATTTAACAAGGCCAAAAATATGATTTTCATCATCTTCTCATTCAAATTTATTTTGTTTTTGATGATTAATTTCAAACTTTTTATATACTTTGTAATTGAGAATATAGAAAAAGCAAGCAAGAAACATCAAAACATGTCCAAAACCAGAAACCCCAGTTCTCCGCCTGAATTACAGTCAAAGAAAAGAAGATAAAAGTTGCCAGAGAAGCAAACAAATGCCCAGTGACAAAAGCTGTCCATTTCGGCTAAATTGTCCACAACAGTTTCATTATGTCTAGTGATGATCTTCAGCAGTGATAAAAAGTACAGTCCAAACATAGTGTGTTGCTTAAGTGTCTGCTGAATCTGTCATGGTCCGCTAGTGTAAAGCGTCTGTCTATTAGGGTCAGTCAGTGTTTCCCCTCTTGTTTTGAAATCCCTATGTGTCTATTCCCCACTTCCTGTCTAGTCTTGTCCCTCAGGTGTGTCTGATTATTCCCTCTTCCTAATGTGTCTCACCTGTGTCCAATTGTCTACCTCTCCCTCGTGTATTTAACCCCCGTGTTCCCTTCCTCCTGTGCCAGATTGTCTTGTCTGCCTAGTGAGCATTCCAGCATTTATTCCTTGTAAGTCTCCTTGTGTCCAATCTGTATTCTGTGTTTCGATTACCGAGTTTGCTTTATTGTTATCTGTACCTTCGCACAATTTGAATTCCTGATTTTGACCTTCATTATTAAAACGACTACCGATTCAGAAAGCTCCCTGTGTGTCTCTGCATTATTGGATCCCCCAGACTTGGTACCTGATAGAATCCATTTATTTTCTGATAGAATCAGTAATTGGACCCCAAATCTAAACTAATCTACATTGGGACGCAGACCCCTGGTGTGTTTCTTAATCTTTTTTGTACCTCTGTGGCACAGAGGAATGAGCTATATCAGGGTTTGGATTTACACACCGTACGTCTATATGTAAAAGCCTTCAGTGTAAGTTTCAGTTTTTAAAACATAGAATATCACCAGATTGTGGTAAACTGGTTCTCTCTCATCTTCAAAATCATCATCTTCTCGTCTTCAGCTGCAAAAAAAAAAAAATGATTGTAAGAACAACAAATCAGTGATCCATTAGTGCAGACCATACTTCCTTGTTGCATTGATGATTAAAGATGGGAGGCATTGCATTTCTCACTACTGTTTGTAAACCGGCAGAATTGAAATATAATTTCTAGGAGACAGGAAGGCCTGCAAACATAATGGACCTTTTATTCTTCTGTCTCTTTAACTGATGGCTGTTTTCTTTTTGTTGACCACCACCTGCAAATCCTACTTTATCCACTCTGTTACTCACTGTTACACCACTCAACCTGATGGGTGATGAGTAGAAATCCTTTAATGTTTTAACTTTGTTATTTTATGTCTTCACAACGTGTTCTTTGCAGAAGTAAGAACCTTAAAAAGCACGCTTGGCTCTCGGCTCAATGTGACCCCTGCAGCTCGCGGGGCGTCGAGCAGGATGTCGCTGAGCCCCAGCTCACTGCGGAAGCTTATCCTCCACTCACATGCATCTAAGACGCAAACACACAACAGCAGCGTGAGAATCAGAGGCGAAGGCAGGAAGGCAGAGAGATAAAAGAGATGAGATTGGGGGTAAAATGGGAGAGGGGGAAGGATTAGACAGAGGGAGAACGAGCAGGGTTGAGGATGGATGACACTGCGAGTGAGCCGGGGGGGGGTGGAGGAGTGAGGGGGTTGATCTTTCACAGAAATAATGATATCTATTCTCCTACAGAGGCTGTTGTCATTCTATTCTCTTGTTATCGGAGATGGTGGAGACGGCTCTGCCATGTTGGCACGCAGCTAGCACACGTCGCTGCCTGTCTCAGCACAAAAACACCAGGATGCATATAAATTTGGATGGTCCTCTATAGAGTCTGATGATAATAATCCTGGCAGGCCATCAGCTGAAGAAAAACAATATACGGACGATGCGCTGCTGTTTCAGTGAGCAAATTTCAACATTTATTGAAAAAACAATGGGCAAAAATTACAATTAGCCAAGGCAAATGTGAGATCTTGGCAAATTAAGTGAATCTTTCTTATGCCTGCGTCTCTTTCAACTGGATTACACGGACTGCTTAAAGACAGACTCCCTTCTTCATCAGGTAAAGGACTGTCCAGAATAACTGCACAGAAAAACACTTTAAGACTTGAAATCATCAACTGTCTTTCTGACTACATTGCATTAGCTAATGTACAGTGTACATTAGCAGCTGACAACCTAATTGTGGAATCTAATCAATACTAAATGACCAAGTGGCCAACCAATATTTTAAAATTTCAACATAGTCAATATAAAATGGATAACTCATTAATGAACCTACAGGGAGTTATCACCTGAAACCACACCTCCCTCCGTCTTTACAGAACTTCGCCCTCAGTGTCATTGTCGGTCATTGTATCGCCAGCTTCACCAGATTCCATGTTTTGGTTCATTCGAAGCGTTCTTATAGCTTTCAGAATACAACACAATAGAATCAGTTCAAGCCTGTTCATTTGAATTAAAATCTCCCATGAGTGGAGGTCAAATATATTCAAAACGATTTCTTGAATATATTTTTGCCTGAAAAAAGGAACTCTACAGTGCCTCCTAGAGGTCAATGGCTCCAGCTGGCTACAAAGAGGCTGGGAGCTATCTGACTCCTCGCTTTCTTGCAGAAGAGGATTGGGGCCGGGCATTGGACATAAAAAATTTAGAGAGGACAAAGATATTTTGAGTATACGCTTCCCGGAAAAAGGATGAAATGTCAAGCAAAAGGACAAAATGTTGAGATAAAGGCAAAATGTTGAGAGAAAACAAAGAAATGTTGGAGGCGGCCACCTCTTCCAAGCTTCAAAGTCCTAATACTGATAACTACACTGTGAATCTCTGAATTACAGCTTAAGCAGTTCATCCATATGAGGCATTTTTTTCTATTTTGTCATTTTGGCATAATGAAAAAAAAAAATCTTCATCCTATCATAATTTGTTTGGCCCTAATCCTCTTCTGTACTTTCTTGGTACTATTCTTCTTGTCAGTGAGAGTTTTTTCTAAGCTTTACGAGTGCGGTGTGGATCCAGGCAGGAAAGGATGGGTTGAATTAGTGAGCTCATAACCGGCTTTGTGGTAGGGACTGTTTGGGTTGGGGAAGCTAGGTAGTAAAAAAATATCCTGGGTGTGTTGAACTTGTTTCAGAGACCATGCCTCTGAAAGCCTTGTGATAGATTCAGTTCAATCATTGCGTGATATTTTAGTTTAAAATATAAGTCGTGTCATGCTTTTCACCGCTTCCTTCATATTTTTGGAAACATACATCAGAGGGAAGCACAGCAATTTTTCTGTAAGTCATGTCTTCCCATGTTTACGCTCTGCTTTTCCTCCCCGTCAGCGTATGTGGATGTGTCAGCAGCAGAGTTTTACAAGTGAAAAATCATGCAGAAAAAGGGCAAGACAGCTGTTGTAGCATAGTGTCTAATGAGGTGTGTGTGTTACTTCCATCTTACTAGAAGCGGAGCCATTAAAAGCTCAGGCAGACAGACAAACAGGAAGGCAGTCATCCTCTGATTCCCTCTCAGTCAGAATAGCTTTTTTAGAAATCCACAGAATAAATCATTGATGACATTCTGTCATGCATTATAGACAACCTGGGAGAGATTGGCTGAGAGCGGAGTTTTAAATCCGTTATAAAAATATGTTGTACCCAGTTGTGGCAAGGTGCTGTCACAGAACAAGCTGTTAAAACTACTCGACACAACTCCAGTCTGCCCCAAGTATTCATGGATTCATTCATTCTGTTGTCTGCTTTGTTTTTCCCATTC
>KV751320.1:10659940-10670932 GCA_001698575.1 Mola mola | reverse complement strand
TTTGGTTTGAATTATTTATTTGTTTCTATGATTCATTCATCAGTACTGAGAGCTGAGCTCAGCTCCAGACTGCTGGTTGGGTGAATGGGCAGTAACTCCACACTGCAGCTGCATAACTCAGCTTTGTTATCTTTATTTTTCTTACTTTTTTAGACTAACTCGAAAAGCAGTTGTTTACACCCAGTTCAGAAACTGAAGTTAAGATAAGCTCTGTCTGCTTCACATTTAACAGACAAACAGAGTTGTGTGAGTCTCTTTGTCTGCTTAATGAGGTGCAGGCATCTTGCTACTTCAGAGCCTTGGAGGGGCCATCATGAGCAACAAACACAATTCCCTGATTTTAGTTCTTAGCAGTAAACACAACTTCCTCTCTTCAAGGCGAATCTTTATTTAATCCCTGACTCCGGAGCTGTACTTAGACAGAGCGCTGGAGATGTTCAGGGTTGCTCCCTGGCAAACCATGAATTGTGATCCAAAGAGAGATTTTCTACGCTTGTCTGAGAATAAAATGTCGATGCGGGTTGTCAGTTTAACTGCGTTTCACACACACACACACACACACACACTGTCAAACTCAGTCAGATTGGCACAATCGAGTTTGTCTGCAGCCAAGCCATTTAAAAGGTTAATATTTCAGTTCCCATTTGCCTCAAAGCTTAGGCTAAGCCACGACGCCGCTTGCTCGTCTGTCTGCCTTTGGTACGGGAATCCCACCGAACTCGCTCTGTTGACGCATTCTGCAGACAACTGTTTGTGTGTGCGATAATCCAGCGACGCTTTAACTTTAATGCGTCTGAGGGGGAGATGAGTTGAGCGTTGTGGGATAGAAAAGATGACTGGTTGCTGTTGTTGTTTTTGTTTTTCTCTCCACTGTGATTGTCTGAAGTCTGAGCTGGCAGCTGGTTCCATGTATCAGCGCCATGCCGCTCCACTGCCTGTTTGCGGGATTGATTGATTGATTCCCATCACGGCCTGTGCAGAGTTCCTGCACCGACAAAGCCCCTCTGAGCTTTGGAGAAATTGATGGTCCAACGGTTTTGAGGAGCGATGTCGGATGAATTTAAAGGCCGAGGAGATGCAAAGTCTCCGTCCGGACTGCAGCTTCCTGCAGGATGACGGCTGCCACTCCGTCACGCTCTGAGCTGGAGGACTTGTTTGTCAGATTGATCCACAGAAACTCACTTCCTCCTCTCATGTTTGCCACATCATTGTACAAGTTCAGAAATGTCTTTTATTTATTTATTTTTTTAGAAGAAAACCTCATCAGAAGTGAGGTGCTGCTGTTGCTGCAGCTCAGTTTTCCAAGCTGAGTTTATTAATACAGCTGTTCCTAAGAAGATACGAGCAGTTTTAATGGTTTTGTGCATGTTTTTATGTTTCTTTATATCTTAAATTGACTTTTTGCCCTTCGGAATATTCCGGACTTCAAAATAATTTCTGTGCTGAGCAAAACCTACAAAGACATGACAGTTCCATCACAGTCAGTCTGCGCAGCTAAAATTTGTTTCGTCAAAGTCAGAGTGTCGTGTCGTTGCTCTGCGTTTACAGACATCCTGATACCATTTGTTCTTTCTTAACCCGATAACCATGCATGAACTCTTAGTGAAACTGAGAGTGTATCTTGTTGTGATGTTTTTCTCGTCAAGGAATGTCTGACAAATTGAGATCCGATGACAACATTACAAAGATATAGTTTAGGGGTGAAATCACTGCCAGTTTATATTGTTATCATCACTCGCAGTTGATTCCTCCACGGATCTCGTCACTGACTTTTGATCACTTGCTAATGGAGGAGGGGATGGTGACAAAGCTGCCAGGCATTTGAGAAATACAGGGCAGGTCGGGTTGATTGATTGGAGCCTCAGTAAAATCTGGTTTTTATTATATCTTTATAAAGGTAGAGTGGATGGCTGGGAAAAAGTCAGCTTTTGCTCTTAAGAAATCTGCGAATCCTTTTAGAGCACATTGATTATTCTATACTGTAAAAGCCTCAGTAGCGCACTCAGCTGGGGTTTATATCTGAATTGAAAAAGTATGAATTTAATCTCAATGCTATACTAATTGAAGCGTCCACATATCTCTGTTTTAACAGAGAAAAGCACAGTTTTGGTTTCATATCACAGATTCTGTTTATTTCTTTTCCTCCTCAAAATGTGTTACTAGATGTTCTCCGACCACCCCAACGCTCTCACTAAAAGCATTTCTTCTTTGACTCCTCTCAGCTCTCTGCCTCCTTTCACAATACAACACGCTGTGGCTGGTGAAGAGATACATTCACCTTTTCTTTTATTCATGGAGTAAAAGCACAGAGCTCGCATACCTGTGACAGGCTCTGAGACACACACCATGATCTCACACACACACACACACACACACACACACACTCTCTGTGAGATGGTGAATATGATAATTTTACGTACAGTGTGGACCACCATACCAGCCTCCGAGGCTAATTATCAGCTTTCTGGGGCCTCAACAGTGTTGGCGTCAATAGTAGTTTGCTTTTCATGCATGATGATGAGAAATAACTCATAGAAATAACCCTTCTTTGAACTACAGTTCACTCACAGGACCATCACATCATTTCAGTGTCATTTCAGTACCTTTATTCTGTGTTCATTTTTCACTTTTTGTCCAAGGTGTTGTGTCACCTAAAGATGTAAATCTTTAAAAACACCTCATATATGGGCCACTTTTCAGTCATTTCCTAAAATGGCTGCTGACGGTAGTTTTTTTTTTTTTTATCAAACAAACAGGAGGAAGTAGCCCTTTCATCAGTGGATTAATCCACATTTGGCAGCAACAGTTTATGTGGGACCAACTCAAACTTCAGTTGATAATAACACAGTAACAATGGAGCATTAGATGGCGCAGAGGAAGATGATACATCACCAGACTTTGACATAATAGTTTTGCTGTTTCATTGGATTTGAGGACAGAGCACGTCACCCCGAAACAAGACAGCAGCAAAATTAAAATACTGAAAAATAACAATGGCTCAAACAGTTAACTAATTTAGAGGATTCCTATCTTGCAGATGTGGGTTCAGTGTCAGACTGTCCCAGGGGGGGTTATTAGGATTTTTAAACATGGATTTGTCATTGATATCATAGTTAAAACTTGTCAAAATGTAAAAAAAATAAATATTTCAGTCGCACTCTCTGAATGAGATAAACGGGCCAACTTGTTTCTTTACATCTGTTTAAATCAATTAGAGTTGAGTCCTAGTGAGGTCCCCAGGTTCCTGATGATGCTCTTAAATCAATGTAAAGAGTAAACCATAAGAACATTCATTCTTTTTGCAGCAGAAAGTTAAGGATTTGGATGGAACGAGCAAGAAAAGTTTGATTCTGTCTAGGCAATGCATATTTATTATGTCAGACTTCAAATTTCTGCATGTCGGAAACTAAAACTAGGAACACATTATATTGTCATGAGCAAGACGAATGATGGGCAAAACAAGGAAAAACACACAACCCGCTGAAGTCATCATTGTTGTGGAAACAGCAAGATGTCGGGTCTGTGGAGGGACGGAACTTGTCTGTGTCCTCTGGCAGCAACTGGCACCCCTCTCCTCCATCAATCCTCCCCTCTGCTCCCCCCTTCCCGTTGCTAACTGGAGTCTGGCGGGAGTGTGATGAGGGTTTCAATGATTTGTGGCTGCGAATCGTTCACGCAGCAATGCTTCTGTTCAGCCGAGTAGCTAACAAACATGTATATGTCAGCGTGCAAGCACACACATTTGAACCACTGCTGCAAACTGAAATGAAACTGTATTCAGTCCCAAAGCATCCCTCCACCCCTTCCTAATCCCAACCTTTACCATTCCTAACTCTGACATTTCCACTTAATCCTATCCTAATTTTAGCCCCAGACACACATCTAATACTGAAGCTGCCCTGAAAAGAAGTTAAAATGTTCAGATTCGGGAATTTTTTTCCTCTTCCCTCATTCTTTTTGGGACATTTAATCCTCACGGGGATTAAATGCTGTCACATAAGAAGATGCCGTGGCAGAACTGTGCTACTTAAAGTCATCTTTACTCTGTGTGTTCATTCTCGCTGCAGCCAAAACTGCTCCAACATTCACATGCAGTCTCTCTTCTCTGCCTCATTGCCTCGAACGCATTTCAGTAGACAATCTCACTCAGTGTCAGAGCACAAGGGCCTCTCATGCTCAGATCAGCGGGCCGCTATGAAAAAACATATTTACGAAAAGTGAATCTGAAATGTTCAGTCATCACAGCGGAGGCTTATAGTCTCTGTCGCTGACCATCCATCTGTGAGCTTTGGCACAGCTGTCTCTGCGAATACGGTGAAATAGTGCGACAAACTTTCATGATATCTAATTTCTGAAGTGTGAAATTGGATGTATGTTATAAGAAGTGTTTATTTGGAGAGAATCGAGCAGAAAGAGCTGTAATCCATCCCACAGGAACAATTAGAGATGTAATTTTTGTCCTGGATCGGATGTTTATCTAGACGCCAAAGATCTACGGCGTCACAGATGAGAGCTGCCGTTCTTCCTTTGAGACTGGCCGTTCCGCTGACAGCCAGGAGAAAAATATACTGTTTTTGCATGAAGATGAAAGTGAGTTTTATTCTGAAAAATTATGATGGTTTAAAGGAGCTAATCTTCCATGCAATGATTGAACCCAGAAAAGTTCTGATGTGCAAAAACCAGTGCGACTTACATGCAGCAAATGTTTCAAGCAGTGATTTTTTTTTACATCTTGAAAGATTGGACCATCATGGATTACAAGATTTCTTTTAATTTTTGATGTTGGTTATTTGGTCAAAGCAGATGGCCGCCCATATAGAACCGGGAACCAGAATGTAAATGGTGTTTCTACCCCGTGCTGGCTGGATATAATTAACACTATGATAAATATCATAGAAATAAAAATACACATATTCTATAATATCATATAAACAACATTACTTAAATCCAATATTGTATAACAACAACATGTACAGTTTTAGCTTCAGTCAGTCAACATGAGACTTTTTTGACTCAACGCAATGGAGTAGTTTCACTGTACAAAAAGGAAGTCAAAATATCCAGGATACGAGCTCTGCCATTTGGCTCATTTGGAGCCAGGAAGATGTGTGCAGTGTAACTACCGAGCAAAGGAGCCTCGGTGCATGTTCCCGCCCGTACACCATGCATGAGCAGAGCTCAGCTGTCAATCATGTGTTTGCCTGTTTTATATAACAACAAATAACTAATTAAAACCAAACACAGAAAAACGAACATTTCAACATGCATCGGCATAACAAGAAGGCTTGTGGCAGGGTTTAGATTGGCCTGAGCAGTCGTACCCAAGATAATGGAGGTGGAGGGGCTTAAAACTTATACTGGAAGCAAAACTCCACCTATAGAAAAATATCCATATTAGACTTGCAAGATCTTAGATTCTTAACAATGAGTCCGTGATGATGAGTCCATAAAAACTGCATGTAGCTGCTGATGGGTGAAAGAAGAAAAAACCTCTACAATCCTGCTGGGAAGCAGTTAATATGCTTGAGCAACAGGATTTATCGCTCATTAATCATACGTGTTGCCCATGGGAGAAGCACTGAGGCAGATACATACCATGTCTTCTCCCAGAAGCGCAAAAAAACAAGAGTCAGAGGGGCTCTTATCACAGGAAAGAGATGTGGTGTGAAAATATTTTGAAAGGATGAAAGAAAAGTTGAGAAGAAAGCGAACGGAAGGTGGAGACGGAAACACAGCTGCACCAACAAGCTGGTCATGACGGAAGGGAGTGGGGGGGGCGAGAGAAAGGTGTGAGGGAAAACGAGCCCCCAGACAGTCACATCTGCTCAACTGTGCTGGTCACGCCTGGCTGCAGTCGCACATGCTTGACACACACACACACACACACACACACACACGGTTGAAGCTGGTGGCCTGAAACAGGGATGTTAACAGATCCAGTTTAACCAAAAGCAGAGCAGATTTTTCAACGCTGCTGAAGGAGATGAGATGCCGATTCTCTCACTGCACTGACATTTTGATCTGGAACGGAGTACGGGTCTGACATGGGGCATTGCAGAACATTTTGAAATGATTTAAGGCGGAGTTCAAAAAGATGTTTGGACTCAGTTGAGCTGATGAGGATTTTAGTTTTTCGCTCTTGGCATAATCAGACAGGCCAAAAAAAAAGAGTCTTTCCCAGCTGTTTGCAGACATGTGCAGACCAAATGAAGGGGTCAAAGCAAAAAACAGCACTGTAGCTAAGCTTAGGTTCTATGTAGTAAACGACTGCTGACATCGTGGTGTGGGCCACCACCCATCCACCATCTTGCAGCGTTTTCACTCTGTAAACTATGTTGCATGTGCACTTGTGTGAGAAGGACACAGATGGCCTTGCATTGGTGATAACCTCAAGTCCAGGTCTAAAGGGTAGCTTTTGCATCTGGATGAGATAACGAGGAATATGAGAAAATGGCAGTATTTGGTTTATGATCATGAGACCAGGCTAGTATTTCATACCCTCAAAACCCTACATGAAATTGCATGGGTCTATATTTGTGCCTCTCAAAAAATAGATTTTTCAATTATTTAAGAAATTTAACATTTAATATATTGTAAACTGATTAGACGTAAACTAAAAGGTTTTAAGCATTTTACTATTCTAATTTTGATAATTATGGCTCAAAAATAGCTCAAAAAAATGTTGGAACATTTCACTGTAACTTTATAAGCCATTATCAGAGACAATAAACTTAGAAGCCACTTTGAGAATGCAAACTTCCACCAATGATGCGCACCAGCAATAAATGGTATTCACAAGTTACTCAACTGTAGCCAGCGCTGCTACGAAATTATATACTAATATGGCCAAAAAACAACTTGACCTTGGGCAGCACAAGCTAAGCAGCTGTAGGTGGGGCCAAGACAAACCTTTGCTGAAAATGTCATTGAAATCTGTGAATGAGTTTGTGTAATCTTGGTGACAAACCAACCAACTAACCAACGATTGGGCACAGGTAAAACGTCCAACTTGCTGGCCGCGGTAACCAAAAAAAGGCTTGAAATATTTCATTTCACATGTAATGAACACAAAATGCATGAAACCTTAGAGTATTAAATTAACAGTAAAGTTACACTAGCTAAAAATGAGCTTCTTCATGATATTGCACTGTTTGAGATTCACTAACTATATAAAATATACAGGAACATAAGACATATAAAATGTCAGCTAATTTTGGTGTTTCTTGCCTTGTGTTGACTTCTTCACTTAGACGAAGTAACTTAGTGTCAATTGAGGATCAACTGTTTGTTTTATGAAACAGTTGCGTGTCTTGAAGGGTGATGAAATGGACGTTGCAAACAGTATCGGACTCGCACGCACACTCTTAATCTGGTCACTTCTGGTGTTTTAAGAACCAAGTTTATTTTCTACTGTACACGTATTTTCTGCCAACCACTCTTCCCATCATCCAGGTTCAATTAATTAACTGTAGTTTTCAGTCTTTCTGAAAATGCTGCTTTCACTCTTTGCTTGATTAGTTGAAAGCAGTTGGTTAATCCCCAAACTCTGTGAAAATTAGTTTTATCAATTACGTTATTAATTTAACAAACATTTGGAGCTATTAATTTAGCTCCTTATATGCAGCAAATTCTCCAAAACTAGATAAGTTCATAATTTTTAACGAGGCTGTGTATTTAACCTGCATGCTAATTACAGCGCACATGAAAGTGTGAACGTTATGCTCAAAAACAAGTTTACATAATATATGTGTCAGTTTGGTTGTGTGTGTGTGTGTGTGTGTGTGTGTGTGTGTGTGTGTGCATGTGTGTGTCTGTGGCTTGCGTGTCAGCAGAGGAGAGATTGCTTGTCTGCTTCGTTGATCAGTCAGCTCGATAGCAGCTCTGCTTTTAGTTCCAGGTCATTCCGCTCCCTGACCTCGAGCGCCGCTCATGCACTAATCCTCAGATAGCATCGATCAGTGTGTGTGTGTGTGTGTGTTGGCACTTCTCACACAGGAAATCATTAGATCAGTGCAGCATGCTTACTGAGTGCCTGAATTTCAGAAGCAAATATATCTGAGGTCACAGGCACTGCAGTTCACCAGCCTCAGTTTCTCTGGCAAATTAGCAACTAACGCTAGATAATAAACACAAACGTTACACAAAGTGCACTGATGACCAACCTGTCCTTGTTTGTAAAACACGTGGCTCTTCCAGGAACAATTTGGGCTTTTCACAACCAGCATCTTGCTTTTACAGATTTGGCTGTTGTTCACCATCGCATTGAAAGCACAGAAATTGCTTGAAGTTGAAAAATGTTGTTTTGCCAATAACAAAGCTCAAAATGTCTTTGCAAGTGACTGATAACAAGGAGTAGATGCCTACAATAACACACTTGCTTATTTTTGACTCAATAACTGAAAAAGTACTGTATAAAACAAATTTGTACAGATTGTCTTTCCCATCTTTATCGGCTTCTGGCTAATAACAGTGTAATGCCAGACGTGACAAGACAATTGCAGGAGGACTGTTTTCGTATGTTTTCCAATGTTTAGGAATGACAAATGAATCTGTGTAGATTTATTCCACGCTGTTTTAATCTGTTGAATAATCAAACATCGCTTTTGAATTGTAAAGTCTTGTCGAGTGCCAGCGACTGAACTCCATATTTGAGTAATTTTCAATAAAATATGTATTTTGTAAATTTTCAAAGTTTAAAAGACTGTTAAAAAGGGCTTAAGATGAAAAGACAAACCTCCATATGATGATCTTATTGTTCAAATTGATTGATAGATATATAACACAGTGAAGTGTGTGTTTCCGTGTAGAATGGCTGTGTAATGGTTTTGTTTACTTTTTTGTGTAATCAGGGTAAGACTTGTGGCAACTCTGAGTTTCTGGGGTGCAACACTTCACAGTGATAGCTTTTGTGAATCTTGTGGTTCTTTCCTGGAAGGTGAACGTACCAAACTTGTTTATTTATTTCCTGGCAATGAGGAACGAACACTGACACAGTGAAATGCTGCTGCCTGATTGGAATTTCTTAGCCTCCAGTTCTCAGTGTTATCACAGCTGATATAAAGGATGATTAAACCTGCAACGATTATAACTCAGATATAATGGATCCCCTTTAATTGGATTAATTCCACTGGTATTGTACCAATGAGATATGATTAGATCAGAGCAGTTATTCCTGCTCCTGAAATACTAACCTGCTTTGTCTTGTTAATGCAGCCAAATACTGTCTTCTGTTGTAGTCTCAGACATCTGAGCTATGCTGTGTTTGTGTGTGTGCATGTATGTGTGGTCATCACGGCGAGTTGTCATGGGGAATGGACACGGCAGACAGGGAAGGTTTTCCAGATACAGTTGCTGCCAGTCAGAAAAAGCATTTTAAACAGCCACTGATCCAAGAATACAAATTAAACAGAGCAACAGTGAAAACAGAGAGACGAGCTTTTTCTTTGATTTTAGCACAGTGGTTCATGCTTAGAAAAACACACAAATATACGCACAAAAAAATCCCAAAGGAGTCCATCATTATTGTTGCCAGGCGCCACCATTCACTGTCATTGAAGTTTTTTTTTTTGCATTGCTTTAAAGCCTCAGACCTGATTGTGTTATAAGGGCAATACAAGGTTGCATTCGCTGAGCACTATTGAATCACCTGCAAATGGAAGCAAGACAGGGAAAGGCAATGAAGAGTTTAATGAGAAATTTTCTGGCACCTAATATTCATGGCTTCAATCATGCACCTCATAGCAAACCAACATCAAAAATGCGTTTCCCATTCACTTCTGCCACACTTCATTTCCTGCATAGTCAGGGAATTCAAAACCAGGAGCATAATGGTCCCAAACTCCCAGGCTGGCACTTCACAACACAAGTGGTTCTGTTCTAAATATAAAATAAATAAAAGGAACATTGACAGCACAAGTCCCAAGCAAAAGCAATTTTAGAATCAGCCAAAATTCTGCCCGATATGGTTCATCTTTTGACAGTGAGGCCTCATTAAGACTACAACGATTTCATTTTAAAACAGAACATATCAACAAAAATGATTTCCTTCAAGATGAATGTGTTAGCACGTTGTTAGTGTATATCAACTCCCATGCATGCAGGCAAGTGGCAAGATAACACCCGCAACAGGGTAATCAATGACTGTGACTTGTTGTCCGTGTTTAACGACTGCTAGCCAGGCTCTTGGATATTGGGTTTGTTTTTGCGGTTAAAGGGCCACATATGCCGAATCAGGGAAGGAGACGTAACGACTGATAAGACTTGATCAGAAAGAGAGCATCGTTGTCTGGGTCATTGTTTCCAATTGTCTCAGTTTCTGCTGTCCGGATTAAAACCCAACGAAGACATTGTTAGGGTCCGGAAAATGCAGGAGTATTGTGGAGGTGTAAACAGAGCAACATTTTATGTGTTTTAAAACAAATATATAGAGGTTCTGAAGCTAGAAGTTGGGTTGCAACCAACAGTTAAATGTCAGAATGATCAAGCAGTTCAACCTTAATCTATACAGGAAAGACCAACGAGAACAGTTTTTCCTCTATACCATGGATCCCTGTTTACACATACATATATACTCTATATATATATATACCTGTGTATATGTGTGTGTGTAATTTAATAGATTTCGCACATACAGAAGGATAATGAACTTGAGCGGGCATTTAAGAGCGCCATCTTTTGGATTATTATAGTAACAATATCCTTAAGGTAAGAGAGTAGACAGAGTTGAAAAACAATGAAAAAACAACTCTCAAGGTCGCTCTAGAAACTCCTCTGGATATTTCACATTCAAAAAACAGTTGGAAGATTGTTTATATATCTTGTTTACAAAAGGTATAAGTGTCAACATTTGGAAACTTGGGATCAAGATATCAACAGGGTATATTTTATGTAAAATTTTGAAACGTACCTTTTTAGTTTTTTTTGGAAATGCAGTACCTGTAAGGTAAAAGCCAAGCCCTTCTCTAGTATATGTTCTCAAGTTTGAAACTTTTA
>KV751320.1:10635352-10659927 GCA_001698575.1 Mola mola | reverse complement strand
AAATACATGATGCCTTATTGGTATGCCATGAAGGTATACCAACTCATTTGTAAATATTAATGTCTGTGCAGCATCTTTTGGAAATGTAAATGTAGCTCTACTTTTCTTATACAAACTGTAGCTTTGATGCTTTCAGTTCTGTCACGTTGGAAGGTGTGTTATCAAAAAAATACTTTTTCTTTTACTTTACTTTGCTTTCGACAGTTTTAACCACAGCACAGACTGTGAAAGAAAACACTCACCCTGCTCGGATCCTTTGGATCCAGCTATAAAAGAGCCTAAAACCAAACAAATGGAATCAGTCTGTCCAACCTCTTGGTATTACTATTGTGATTTTTGAGAACTAAATCATCTCAGGACCTAGAGCAGTGTGTACTTGATTTATATTTGAAATGACGTGGAAGACAGAGGGTAGTTTGCCAAGAACTGCTTTGTGAGTAAACACAGTGTTTTGTTTTGGTCTGCATGTATTTTTGTTATTATAAATGGAGCTTTTTTTTACATTATTGGAGCATTTTGCATGTTGTGGCTACAATAGTGCACCAGCTTGGTGCCCACATACGAGATACAGGCGTAGTACTAACTGACTGCTGCCATAAAAGAACAGAATTATCTTTTATATAAAAATATGAGTAATCAATTACAGTTACTGGTGTTGGGCCAAAATCTGCAGGGGTAATGGGTTTGCTTCCAGAGAGAAAACAGGACATATCGTCAGAAACACTGATGTGGCATAGCTTATGTCGATTTTAATTTTACTGGTTTTCAGCACTTGTGAGTCTTCAGGATGAAATAATGAAGGACATCCTTGTCCTGAAGGAGGCAATGCAGCAAAGCACTGAGTCGGGCTTATGAGTGTGCAGCCTTGCCCTCCTTTCAGTATCATCTCATTTAGGCTCTAAACGGAGCAGAAAACCTCTGTCCTGAGTTACCCTCTCCCCCTTCGAGCCTCACAATCAATAACACAGTTTCAATACTCCTCTTCCTAAAAGAGGCAACTGTCCAGGTTATTGTCCGCTACAGTGCATGCTACCGTGTGCTAGAAAAACCCTTGTTGAGCATCAGCAAGTGGTCCCTTTCAACCTTTTCTTTGTGACTGGGAGGTCACCCAGGTATTACTGCACCCCAGGGAGCCCCGCTCAACTTATCCTGCAGACCTTTGAGCAGCAGACATCAAGGCTCCCCCAAAGTGAAGGGTGCATCTTCAGAGCGCCAATCCCTTTGTGGTGGTACAGCGACCTTTCATGTCTCTTGGAGGATATTAAACCTGTTTTTGATTGAAAAGGACAGACTGATTATCAGCAGTCAAGAATTTCAAGGTCAAACGTAGCAACAAAAACATGCACTTAAACCGGTAAGAGCACATGGATGAGCTGAAAACTATGATTTCTTTTGCACATCCCTGTTTGAGGTGTTCTCAAACTGGGTTATGTTGGCGATTTTGGCTAATTATCTTTGACAGATTCTTAAGGTGCTGTAGACCTTTGTCATTTCAGACCCACATTATTGGGTTTAAAGTGTTTAATGTGTTCAGTGGTTCCTTCCTTGTCCCAATTACGCCAGATGACCTTTTCTGCTCAGCGTTCAGATCCATGGCGCCCTATTATCCTGCAGCATTATCATTCCTTGTTTCTTGTCACCTTGGTGTGCTTCTATTTTTTTTCTTGTTGCTTCTCACTAAGCTGCTAATGCCTCCTTCCCAGCAGCTTGGAGGAAAACAAGCAGCGGCCGATTTCACTGGACATTTCGTCCTCTCTGATGGAAGGTGCAGTTCACATAAAATCGGCTGCTCTGGTTTTTCAGGGTGGAATTAGAATCTGCAAAACAGTTTTAAAATAACCTCAAGTACATATTAAATGACTTGGGGTCCTGCAGTCAGTCAACATTACGTGATCGTTCACCAGGAAAAACCACCATCTAGTATGTTTGGCCACAAAAAAAAAAACACAAAGTGAAAAGGAAAAAGACAAGCATAAAGCAAATTAATCCAATGGCAAATTTCAAAATGGACATCCAACAACAACAAGCACTATGGTTTGTTCTGAAACACAACAACAGTAACGAAAAACAGTATTTTGTGAAAAAGTGGATTGATGCATGTTGACAGTATCATGCCTTCTCATGTCCCCTGAAAAGATATTATGGAATCATTAGTACCACAGATGTGCTGGAGACTCGATCCTCTCTTTTTTCCCACACTATTAGATATACATGATTTGGAGCTCATTAGATTTTCAGCATTCTCTGACATCAGGAATGGCCACCAGATGGCAGTTTTGGTTATTATATTACGATGAGTCCAGTTCATACAAAGCAAAATGCAAATTGATCAGACATCAAATGCTGTCAGGGTGACACCCTAACGTTTCTCCTGCTCTGCTCCCGTCTACGCCCCTTCTGCTACTGCGCTCATGCGCTTGCATGTCAGCCGGTTGACTAGATTGTTCAAGTTGTATTCCTCTTCACGGTTTCAGCCTAAAATTGTATCTATGGTTTCCCTCACCTTGTGGCCTGCTCTCTGATCGGCTGTAGTTGTTATTATTTTATCTCAGTGTTTAGCCTGGCGGCGACATGTCTGCACGTCTCTTGAGTTGAGCCTTCTCACGCTGCTGTATTATTTTATCTCAGTGTTTAGCCTGGCGGCGACATGTCTGTCATGACATCAAACACAGATCTGGCTCTGATCTGGGTGTGTTCTTGTCACGTTCCAAAATTTGTCAGTGAATGATTGGGTTAAAGGGTGGTGCAGTGTGAACTAGGCTTAAAAAGCATCAAATTTATAAATTGTTTACTTCCTCATGAGTTTTTCATTGAATAACTTGTCATTCCCATGCACTGTGTGACTGGCAGAGTTTTCAAAGAGCTGAATGCCCCATCAAACTAAAGTTGTCACAATGGCACATCAAATAAACCTCGAAAATGCTGCAAGTCTGTCAGCTCACGTCAACACGTCTATTGTTTTCTCCTCAGAATTAAATACTGCACATTTATTTGAAAGACGTCGACCCGAGAAACATTTTATGAACAGAATCTGTGCTTTAGCGGACTTGACAACGTCTGGGCTTTAATTATTCATCTGATGGCTGAACCAAATTACTTAGGTAGCAGCACAGATATGAAAGCTGTCAACGCAGTTTTCTGACACATGACTGGAAATTAATGTTAAAAAATAGCACAGGCTCCGCTTTTTAAACGTGGCTGGATGAGAAGGAGCAAAACGCTTTCTACACAAGCACATTAATTATCGCTTTTGCGAAAACGTACCGCTTGTGAGATATTTTTTGTTCAGTGCCTCAAGCCAAAGGCCACACATCAAAAACAGAGCTCACCCCCAATATATGTGCGTCTCTCATCGTTATTTAGATGGTTCAAAGTGGGACGATGACCCTCCTGCTATAAATAAGGTAATTGGGATGAGTGCAACAACAAAACAAAGGCACGGTGAATGCAAATGTGTACACACGCCAGAGACCAATTAGGACCAAAGATTGTCAGCCACCGTGGGCTCAAACGCCATCAAAACATTCTGTCAACACTATCAAGATGACAAAACCACAAATGTGCTGCTTAGACAACAAAGTTTACTATGCAGGAGGTTCTGAACTGTACTTGAAACTTGAAAACCCACGAGCCTTGGCTATCATTTCCATAAAGAAAGAGCCAGCAGAGGGGAAAAAGGCGATAATCATTTCAAAATGTTTTGTTGTTACAGTTTGGAAGAAAAACATGGTAAAGTGGATTTCACCCAGTGACCAGGAACTTAAAATCAAACTTTCTAAACACCTGCAGCTGCTCCCTGATATTTGGAGGGGCTGGAACAGGCTTAGCAGTCGTCTGATTTTTGTTAGTTCCCTCATGCTTATAGATTTTTATGTCAGCACTCATTCTTTCTTTATTTTTTTAATGTTCTTGCTTAGATGTTCATCTCTTGGGCTGATGAAGCAATAAAGAATTGAAGAGCTGAAAAGCTTCGTGCTGATCTGAGCTCCAGCTGTGAGTCACCTATCAATGTCTGTGGAAATAAATTGGATTTTTTACTTCCGGACGCTGCAGGGCCTGAAATACGTCCTCCCACATAACTAAATTTATCTGTGTTCCTACCTATCTTTGTGTTTCTACCCCAAAACAATAAAAGTGGTGTAACCTTGTGGTTTTTACAGCATTGATATATTATAAAGTCCTAAAAGATATAATGATTTGGTTACTCTGTATTTTCCACAAAACATATTGCTGACAGGGCTGTTGCTTTTTTAATCAAAACTACAGACTGAACATGGGAGAAAGGACTGTTACTCCTGATGTACTGCAATCAGAAATTAAAGGTGCATAAAGAGTAGCAGGCAGTATTTCAACCCTTCTCAATGATACTGTTCCAGCATGGGTACAGTCTGTCAAAGCGGCATTGCTTTATTTCCCTCTGTCTGTAGTTTGTGTTTCAACATGCTTACCTCAGTTTTAGATAGACAGAACATTTACATAAAACCACTGTGCTTTAACGACACCATTTAAAATGTTTTTCTCTAAATGTTTTGGTTTTTTGTCATTACTTGCACACAACCTTCTACAGTACAATACAATGCACACACATTCAGGGCATATAATACTCAGCATACAGAAGACATGCTTGCAATTTTTCATGTTTCACAGTGGTTAGTTAAGTGAGCATAGTGGTTGCTTTAAGTAGTCTCATTTTCTTCAGAGACGGATGGTATTTTTATGACACTATTCTGAACATCCTATACTTTGTGTATTATGTAATGTGTATTATGGGTGGTCGGAGTTGGAGCTGATAAATACCCATGACTACGGCAAAGTAATTTGATTAGAGAACTGATGTTGATGTATCCTTTACAACTGATGACAAAATCGACGTGTTAGCGGGGGTTTGGGTGTTATAGTACACTATGAAAAGGCTTTTAGTGATAGGGGACTCCAACCAAAGTCATTATTAAATGTAAAAATGTCTTTGAAAGTTTTCCTGACCAGCTTTAATGGCCTGGCAAAATGACTAAAAGCTTCAAGTAGCTGTTAATCAGAGTATATTTCTCCCAGGGACAATGAAGCCCTGTCTTCTTGCCGAGCCATTCTGATTACCATGAGTACCAAATGGCCTGCAATACACAATGTTCTGCCAGAATGGCATTAATGTTACAACTTCACAGCCTACTTTAATGAACAGAGAAATAAAAAGGCTTTTTTCTCTCCATTCTGACCAATGATCAAGTCAATTTAAATGATTCACGCACTCTATTCAGAGGGCAGGCTATATTTTATTGGAAATTTCTGCCACACCTGTGGCTTCATTTTGGCTTGTCTAATATTCTGTATATTGTGACATTAGCTGTATGGCATTTTGAATGTTAGCTGATAAAAATAGAACACTATAGCCTAGTCTTTTAATACTGTCATTGACCTGTTTTTAAAGAGAGTTACACAGAAATCGTTCATGTGCCAATTCAACTAGCTTAACTTATACATGTTTCACCTTTCTTGCAATTAATAATAAGGCTTTAAAAGAATAAGAGGAGCTAGCTACACTAGCTGTTGCAGCAGCCTAGGCTATTAAAAAGGTGCATGGCTGCATCATTACTTATTAACAACTGGATTCTGTTCTGCTTTTGCAGGAGTTAATGAGAATAAAGACGTCACCTGATACTTGATTCCGACTAATACATATAAATCTAAAAGGTAATTAGGCGTGGCAGCCATATCGGATACCTGTATGGAAACTCCTCTTATCTAAACCAGAACTGTTGCTAAGCCTTTAGTATGTTATTTTAATTGAGCTGTTCCTGAGTTCAATTCTCTGGTCAGGGTAGCTTATCCTGTGTAGGAAAATGAATTTATGAATGATTTAAATTGCTAATTACACAGCATCGTAGCATAGCTTTATCAATGGTCATATCCCTGTTTTTACGTATCGTCCATTTCTATGTTCGGCAATACTAATGGGTTGTGGGCAATGTGGTTGTGCTGTTGCCATAGCTACTGTATAAACTCGAGATGGTGGACATTTACACGCGTCTAACATTGTGCAGCGACTTTAAACTTCGCATGCTAGCATGCCTGCAATTAGAATGCTCACATGCAGGTCTCGGTAAAACTTTGGGAAACATGCTTTTGCTTTACCGCAGACAGCTGAGAGAAGAACACCAAGACCCAGTAACTGGCTAACTTAGCTTAGCATAAAAACAATTAGTTCAGTGATATTAAATGTAAATGCTTCATATTCTTTATATTAATTAAGTGATAGGAGCAGATAGTCAACAAATTGCTAATGTAATTTGGTATAATACCTAGAAAAAAAGTAACAAAAGATAGTCTGACTCCATCTGTAGGTCATAAAATCTACCTATAAGCATCTGTAAGCTGATCATGTCTCTTTTGTTTAATCTGGGCAAACAAAGCAGTGCAATAATATATTCTGTACTTAAGTATTGTGTGTTAGACTATTTATCATTGATGAAAGCTTGTTTTTTTCTTTCTTTATGGCTCATTTACTATATATTGTTTTGCTTCTTTGGCCTGTAGAACTGGTAGGTTTATTTTTCAATTTTAAAATGTTCCACTTGTGCCTTAATCACAATTAACAAGTGACAATTCTTTAATTACCAGTTTTAGGGGTAATCAAAAGTGTTTACGTTAAGTGTTTGCATCCCCCAAGCTAATGTATTACAAAGAGTCCAAAATAAATGTGGACAGCCGGAAGTACAAAAAGCAGAAGTTAGTGCCACTGTTTCTAAACATGTGTGTCTGTTTAGGGGAACTGATTCAGTGTTGGTGTCGGCTGAGGTGCAATAGGTCTCCAGCAAACTAATATAGGCCTCAGTCCATGTACATTGACCGGTGTGTGTGTTTCTGTTTGAGTGTCTGTGGCTGAGTAGCTGCCTAAATAACTGCATATAACTAAATAATGCGTTTGTACAGCCAGAAGTTTTCTGAAAAAAAAAAAAAAAAAGGCTATTTATTTTCCCTCTCGAGATGAAAAACAGAAGGGGCGAGAAGAAGGTTCTTGTGTAGTTGACAGGGGGTATTTTACTTACTTCTGGATAAAAATGACAGCAGCAGAACACCCTCGGCCTGAGTGCTCGGCTGGAGGAGCGTTTAAATGACGCTCAGATGTCGATTAAAGTGAGAGTGCGCCGTGAGCACTTTCTCAGCTGGGGTGTATATGTTCGGCTGCTGATCACTGTTAGGGTGGCCTGTCAAGTGAAACCGGGCTATGTGAATGTATGTGTGTGTAATTGCTGGTCTGGGCTGTTTTTTGAGCTAAGCTGCTGGAGATGGCATTTAGCATGCACAGCAGAGCAGTTTCCCTGTCTGTGCATTTCTTTTTCTTCTTCTCTTTTTCTTTTTTAGTTTCTCCCTTCCTCTTGGCTCAGATCCTGTCATGCTTAACTGCCCCCACCACACTGTCTTTTTTTTGTGATTGTGTTTGTGTGTGTGTGTGTGTGTGTGTGTGTGTGTGTGTGCGTGTGTTTGTGTGTGTGTGCATGCTCTCTTTGTTGTTGGTGTGTGGAAAGAAGAGGTATAACCTCAATGGGCTTTGGCTCTGCTGTCTAGATATCCCCAGTAAGTATAAGACCAACAGGGGACTGACAGAACCACACAGAATTGTTCTCCCAGGGCATTTTCAACCTTTTTTTTTTGTTGTTGTTTTTAACTCTTTTCAGAAGCCTCCACAGCCTCCACAGTCTCCACAGATTCCCCCTCTGCACACACTCCAATAGTGACAACAAGGAGCACAAAGGAAGGAAGCCAAAATGTCAAAAGCTCCAGTGCATCAACCGGAGGTCTCCTCCCGAAAAAAGGACGACTTGTCAGCCAGAGAGAGGAGATCCACCCCTCTACTCTGCCCCAGAACCTGCTCCCTCTTCTGGGCAGAGGACTCAGTGTCGGCTCCCTGGAGGATCGAAGCAGGGGATTACTGAGGAGGGTAAAACCCCCACCATCAGCTGCTGTGCCTGGTCAAGACAGCGATCCAGCTGAGCCTCTGCCCACAGACACACACTCACAGCTGCCTCACACGCAGACACACACACCTGAGCAGGAGGGGCAGAGCACCACTGTGGGCACACTGCTGGGTTTGGACATACAAACAGAGACACCACCAGCAGGTATGAGCAGGCATCACTTAGCGGGAAGTATTGGCATAATTCCTGATTCAGTCGACACCTGCCGCGGTGGTGGACGCAGCACATTTACCAAACTCCTGCACTTTCATCCCACTATATTTCAGGAAGTCATAGTGTGCACTCCAGCCATGTTAGCATCATTTCAAAGTTTGGATAACACTTTACAATAATGGTGCATTAATTAATGTAAGTTAAAGCAGTCATAAGCATTTACAAACAGTTAATTATTGTGTCATGAAATCTCAGTCCAGTCGTCATGATACTAAGGTACTTATTCAATAGTTTCTAACCATAAGATTAGGTAACACAATAATGATATTTAACAGTTAATTAATGCAATGAAAGGCAACATGACACGTAACCCTAATAAAGCATTTATCAACCGGCATTACCATTTATTAATGCTCTGTGATCCTTATTGTAAAGTTGAGGAGTTAAGTGACACCTCATTAATTAATAAGAGCACTGAATAAGCAAGACTTTACTGCAATAAATGACATATTAATCATTTAATAACCTGAATTAACCATTTATTAATTGTCTTTATGACCCTTATTGTAAAGTTAAAACCTGTATCTTAACTCACACTTAATAGTATGGTTTTAACCTATTGAATAATTATGAATTGATGTCTTAGTTAACAGTAAGGACCATAAACGATTAGTTTGTACATTAATTCATGTTAATGAATATACTTTTAAAAGTGTACCAAAGTTTTTTTTAATTGACACTGATGATCCCCCGACTTTCCTTTTAGCATCACAATGAGGTTTAGAGTGAAAGCTCTTAATCACTATGATCAATTCCCACAAAATTTAGTAGCTAACATACATATCACAGCTAATATATAAAACAGTTTGGTCAAACATTCATGTTCCCCTCGGGATGAACTCTAACTGTGACTTTATTGATCCTCTGGCATTTCAACTAGCATTTTAATTCGGCAAATATAACTGTACTTTAATTTATGAAAATATTATATGCTAGCTCTGCGTGCTTAAATGGTGATCGCGGGGAAAATAAGCGTTGTAGCGTCATATATCTATAATATTTTATGTTGCTTATTACTCCACTCCAGGGCAATTCAGGTGCAATTAAAAACTGTGATCGCTAATAGTGTTTTATTTTACATTTTACTAAAATATGAAAGTGATTATTGCTGCATTACTAGAAATTCTCATCATTGGTGGAAAAAATGGGTGCAGACATGTGTGACTTTGTTTTCCGTGTATTACTGTGGTGAGGGATCCATGCTGCTCATGATTCAATTGTTCCATTACACTCGTATTCATTACATATTATTATTATTATTATTGTATACAGTACATTCCATAGGACTATATTAGTTCTCTGTGTGCATTATTCATATATTCTCTATAGTTTTCTAATGTGTAGTCTCAAATTTATTTAATTTCTTCTTCTTTTTTTTATTCATTTCATTTAAATTGTATATTTTATCACTGTATATGTATTTACTCAGTCTCATTCCTATCTCAATGTGTCTGTAAGAAATCATAATATGTACGCATACAGCTCTATTATTACAATAATAATAATACCTGTAACACCTAATGAACCTCAGATTTGTACTTATTTACTGAATGAACGTGCATGGTTGAATTTCGCCATAGTTCCTCAGCAGGTTTCTGTGCTAAAGCCATAGAAAGAGATTACTTTTTAAGTCCTGGCTTTGCCTTGTGTCTGCTCTGTAGCCGTTTTGATCCCTGTAATTACAGTCATTAATGAAACACAGCAGGGTGTTTCACATTACAGGGATCACAAAGCTGATTGGAAAACATAAAGCAGTAAATATTGTAAAACAAACTCCTCTGCTTCCTCCCCAGCTTTGTCGAGCTGCATGGTAAATTTCTCGGACCCGGAGGGATACATCGACTCCTCTGATGACCCCCCTCTGCCCGAGGGCCCCTTCTTACTCTGCACCTACACAGTGACGGTGTACACCGGATATGGCGTGGAGCTGCAGGTGCGCAGCAGCATGACAACACTCGAACGTCACACCTCGACTCTCCTGTGTTTCTGTGTCTGTTGTGAGTCCAGTTGAACAACTCTGCCTCCTCGTGGCAGGTGTAGGTACTGCTCCATCTCGCTCTCGTCCCCGCTCTCGGATTAAGAATTGATTTAACGCCTGTGGTTGCGATTTCGGTTGAGATTTTACCCTATAAAAGCAGAGAAAATGGAAGTGATAAATAAGTGATTACAAGGAAAACTCCAAAGAAGACAGAAGACATTTCACTCATCAACTTCTCACTCTTTTAAACTCTCATTATTCACCTGATGAATCCTAAAACTTATCCGGTGACACTTTGGTTGCCTGGGAATGACTGGACTTAACTAGCTAACTATATAAATAAACCTGTTTAAACCAGCTCCACTTGGAGCAGCTACAAGCACATGTTGTTTTGTTTGTTTGTGTTAGGGTCATATTGTTGGAGCAGTGCAGCTTATCTGACTTTGGCCTGTTTGAAATGTATCTCTCTATTTCTAATTCTAATAAATCACAAATAACTGGAATTATAGAATATTTTGATTTCCAGCAGTTATTTAAGAAAGTGAATTTTAATATATTCTAGATGTATTACACATAAACTCAAACATTTCGAGTATTTTTGGCAATTATGGCCTAAACCTCAAAACATAAAAAAACTAATGTCAAATTATCAGATTATAAATCTATCACAGTATCAAATCAAGTAACTGTATAAGAAATAGCAATTGAAACTAAAACAAAAAAGCCTTAAAATATGTCATGTTACATGTATGAAATACAGAATATATCAAAGTTTAACTTTTTGAATCAAATTGTACAAACCACATCATGTATTTTGGTGGTTCAATTAGATTCCGATACCAAAACATGTATCTTTATGTACTTAAAGTACAATTTTATCTTTTTAAAAGTCCAGTGGTCTGCCCATGGCCTGTTAAAACTACAGTTCGGTCCAGAAATATTTGGACAGTGACACTGTTTTTATCATTTTGCCTCAGTATACAACCACAATAGATTTGAAATAAAACAATCTGATCAAAGTGCAGACTTAATTTATACTTTAATTTAAGAGGTTTCATAGAAATATGTCAATTGCCTCTTAGGGTATTGCAGCCATTAAAGTACCTCCATTGTCAATGACCTTAAAAGTGTTGGGACGAACTAACATAATAGTAAATATAACCGTAGTTTTTAATACTTGGATGAAAATCCTGTGCAGTCAATGATTTTTCTTCCCTGGAAATGCTTTGCCAGGCCTTCAATGTAGCCACCTTCAGTTGCTGCTTGTTTGTGGAGCTTTCTGCCTGCTGTTTTGTTTGTTGACTGACTTAGCCATCGAAGAATATCCCATTTCTTCCCTTTCAAATGACTCTAGTTGCTTTCACGCTATGTTTAGGGTCATTATCCATCTTGAACACATGAACATAAATCAGTATAATAACTAGCTAGAGATGTATTTGTGTTTGGGCCAAGTTTAGGAAGAGGGATTTCTGACCTATGCTGCAACCCACCACCAGATGTTGATCGGAATATTTGGTTTCATTTTCGTGGAGCTTTTCTTGTTGTCCGGTCTGTTGCAACAAGCCTGTGGTTCAGCCTGAGTGGCATTTTTTCTTATGTAACCACTGCAAGATCCAAAAAACAGCACAACAAGGCAACTAGGCAGATTTTCAAAGTACCAGAATTCTCCTCATCCTTTATTTGACTGTCTTCCTGTGTGTCCAGGTGAAGAGCGTGAACCTCTCAGAGGGCGAGCAGCTGTCTATCAGGGGTGCGGATGAACGAGGCTCCCTGCTGGTTCTGGCCAATCACACCCTGCTGGTCGAAGGTCAGGTGATCCGCAGCCCCACCAACACTCTGTCCGTGTTCTACCGCTCCACACCGGAGGGAAGCATGGGCGTCTTCCAGCTGCACTATCAGAGTGAGTCCAGATGTGTCCACACACACACACACACACACACACACAAACTAAAATATAAACATTCCAATATTCATGTTTGTACACATTCAATTCATGTAAATTCTGCCTCCTGTTCGTAGAGGATGGGGGGATGTTTTTACTCTGTACTACACCAAGTCTATAATCAAAAAAGTTCTCCTCTCACCACTTAGCAAGCCGATTAAATCTGTCATGTAAATTAGCTGATTAAAGCTCTGATTAATTGGCTATCATGTCATTGGGAAGCTGAAGATGCCACAGTTTGTAAAGTGTGTGTGTGGCTCTGCCAGCCCATAATGGATATGACGAGGACTGGAGAGCAGAAAGCAGCAGAGTGTTAAGAGCCACCTGTGCCATTAATCATAGCCATCTAAGCGTTTTACAGCCGCAGCAGGTAGGGGAGTGCTGGTGGAGATTACAACACCTTTGCAGGGAGAGATATCCCCGAGATAAGGACGACACAAAACATATATAGACCAGAATTAGTAGTATTATCCCTCACAACATTCACAAATCATTATTGTCTGCAATATTCCATTATTATCTATGTGTGGGCATGTGATTTCTTAAACATTTTACTAGGATTAATTCACATATACTGTTTCACCTTAGTGCAATATTTGCCTTAAATAAACTGGAAATAATTAGATAAAGTACAAATATCTTACATTTGTTCTTCATTTCATTCCAGCTACAAGCTTGTATGAAGCTGTATCGCTCATTTTAAAGTAAATCTAAGAGAAGATAGATGAAAACCTATTGTGGTGAAGTACAGTACATGCAATAATTGACCAAAGGGTATAAATTAAAGTCAAAAGTCACACACAAAATAATTTGCATAAAATAAAAGCTGTTTTTCTTCTAAATCAGTTCTTGAGGTATTTTTTGTGAGGTAATTTTTACTGTAAGAAATGGATAAAATGTATTTTTACGGTTTAACTACTTTTTAATGAGTGAATGTAATGATATATTATAAAGCTGGAGTTGGATAAAAGTTAATGGTCATCTGAGAATTAACATTCAAGGGTTTTTGCTTCAAACAGCATTTCGATCCACCCAACAACCAGCACGACATTTCACTTAAGCTGACTTACAGAGAATCGGCCAGTAGGTTAGTTGATTAGGATTCATCCTCTGGGGACCATTAATGTTTTTACCTGCTTTTATGTTTGTCTCTCTTAATATCTGATATAGTCGTAACAGTTGAAATAAACGTACATTAATCAACATTAGTTAATGCAGCAATATTTATCATTCATATTATATATAATATTCATCTCTATTATTATTGACTTAGGTAGGTAACTAAATATACCTGAATATTAAGTCAGCCACTACATGGACTTGCCTACACACAGCGATGTAGCGCAGTGTGAAAGACATTCTGTAAAATCAGTGTAATGTATCCCACAATCTAAGAAAATCCTGGTTGGTCCGACTCTACAGGCTTTAAGCATGATAACTAATGGTACCAGGCCCAGAGGTATTTTCATCCACTTCTCTCCTGGTTCTTTCTTCTGTGCGCAGTCTTCAGGCTGAGCTGCTCGCTGCCAAAGAGGCCTCACTTTGGGGAGGTGTCCGTGCTGGACCTGCTCCCCGGAGGCACCGCCCACTTCCACTGCCACATGGGCTACCACTTGCAGGGGGAGGCCCAGCTCACCTGCCTCAACGCCTCCCTGCCGGTGTGGAGTGGCAAGGTCCCCACCTGCCGAGGTGAGTTTTTCACTCGTTTTAATGACGATTCAGGTTTCTTGGTTCGACTCGCTCACTTAGCCCACAATATTGTGAAAATAAGGATCATCAAAATAGTTTGTGATCGATTTTTTATTGATTAGTTCGTTAATCAGAACTTCAAATCAAGTTTTCTTTTATATATGTTGCCTCAGCATGTTTCCGTTCCCAATATACCGTATATCAACAGTAACTTCTCATCTAATTGCTTCTCATATCAATTAAAAACGATAATACATTTTTAATTATATAGCTTCAGTAATGTTACATTTTACCCAGCTGAACAATCACCAGTTTAGTACTGTGACTTGTGCTCTGCAGCTCTTTGTGGGGGCACAGTGAAGAATGCCACAGTAGGGAGGGTGCTGTCCCCTTCTCCACACCATGGGCCCAACGTCACCCTGGACCGCTCCTGTTCCTGGTCTCTGGAGGCTCCCAAGGACCAGAGGCTGCACCTCCACCTGGAGAGACTGGCCCTGGGACCCACTGACAGGTACAAGTTTTTCCTCTTTTCCTTCTTATACTTGTTACTACAGGCACAAATCCTGATGGGGCCAGAGGGGTCCGGGTCCCTTTCCTGAAAAAAAGAGAATTGTCCCCTTCTGTAGCCATATAATTGTTAACATATCATTTTGAATATTATTATAAAGCACTCATGCTAATTACAGACGTAAAGTATTTTAAGGTTTGGGTTCCCCCAAACACAGCAGTGCTAAGTGTAAGTGGTTGGAGCAATCTGTAAAATCGGGATGATATTTTTATTCATCTGTAAGACACAACATAATAAAACATTAACAGTTATAATCAATCTGCATTTTGTTCAGTTCATTACCTCACAGTTAAATCTTGTGCAACGTCACAGCTAATGTACTGGTAGGAAGCTGCCGCATGTCCTAATGCAGCAGGAGGGCAATGCGGGAGGGCATCTGTTTTTATTTTAAATTATTTACTCTGATTTCTTCTGAAGACTTTCCCCTAATAAGCTACAATCAATACTTTCATATTAGTAATTGAGTGAATGCCTGTATAACGTGAAATGTACTAATAATATTGATGAACACACAGAAAATCATCACCACCTCTGCAGGCCACTTCAGCTTTATGTTTTTGTCCCTTTCAGCTCAATGTTTTGGCTCTATAGCCAGCAGATGTACCATTTTCATCAAATCTCATGGCTCATATCGACAATGATTCCAGGGAAAAAGCTCTTAAAACTAAATTGTAAAGACAGTACACAGTAACAATCTCAGTGTGAACGTTGTGGAGCATTTATCAACTAAAGAGTCAGATATTTGCCTTAGGAGTTAGTAGACGCAAAAAAAATAGATCTAAAAGAGAATAAATATTGGACATCTGTGTTGTTTCCGCTGTGCCCACAAGGCTCTTTTCAAATTTATTTTTTTCATTCATTTCGATAACATTAATCCATGTAGGTAGAAACAAGTTGGAGCTTTTCAGCCAAACTCCCTCTAAATTGTGGTTTGGTCACCGCAGGCTGGTGTTGTGGAGCGGGCTGGATGCTGGTTCTGTGGTGCTCTTCGACTCGGGCCGGGGCGGGCAGATACCTTTCGAGGGAGTTATCAGCGAGGGTCCAGCTGTAAGGATCCAGTTCATCACCGATCAGCCCAACCACAACACAGGCTTCAACATCCGCTACGAAGGTACAGGAGCCACTTTGGGCCATATCGCATAAAAAGGCATCTATTTCTGCTGCACGATTTAAAAACACACTTGATGTATTGTTATATTTCTATGATTACATTGTAATTATGTAATCAAGGAAGAGAGGATTGAAGTGTACATCGTGCACTGCCAAGCTGATTTTGGCTTGGATCACTGCAAAGAGGGGCCAGTCGTCCGACATAGTCTGAGACAAAACTTTCAGAGATGGAGGCAATGTCAGATTGTGGATGGAGGGAAAGAAATATCCCTTCCAAAATGTTTATATTCATTTCATGGAGAAATTGAGAAACTAAGAATACTTGTGCGAGACAAGATTTTAATTAGATTTATGTACAATGTGCGATTACAGTTTTTCAAGGTGGAAGCCTCATCTTGGCCTCTGTTTGCTGAAATTAGGCAGAGGTGTCACACAGAGAACAAAAATATTTTAATAAAGCTCCTTATTGCTCCTCATTTCTTTTATTGCCTCCTCCAGCTTTTGAGCGCGGCCACTGCTATGAGCCTTACCTCCAGAACGGGAACTTCACAACCACGGATCCGCTGTACGGGGTCGGAGCTGTGGTCCAGTTCACCTGTGACCCCGGCCACTCTCTGGAGCAGGGGCCCCCTGTGATCGAATGCATCAGTGCAAGGGATCCGTACTGGAACGACACAGAGCCCCTTTGCAAAGGTAACACTGAAAGCAGGAAGCAAGCTGTGTGTAGTCTTGTCTTGAACATCTTTCCTTTCCCCAACTCTCCTGTTTCAACAACAAAAACATCAACTAGGACTGGTGCTTCAAGTTGGAAATCGAAAAGAGAAGAAAATAAAAAATATTTATGCCGCTTAAGTCGATCTGCATTACGAACACCCTTTGTTCTCATCGACGCTCACACCCTCCCAGTTTGGTGGTGTATTTAAACTGCATACATTTCCCATCATCCTTTCTGCCTGTGAGTGCCTTACGCTACTCTGCGTGAGTATTGCTCCCAATATTTCCCTGCAAATCTCTGTGGGGACTGATGAGGTTGGAGCCTAGACGCCAAACTTACATAACTGTTACTGTTGTAATAACAAATATTTCCATTAAAAATGAAGGTTATAATTCAGCTGTAAGTGCTCGGTTGACTTTTTCCCTGAGTTTTTCCTCACAGGCATCACAGTGTGCCATACTTTAATTTCTTAGTAGCGGATGTTAGGACTGTCTTGAGCCTGAAAAGAAAGCCCCATACACTATTTAGGCCTGAAAAAATAACCTTCATACCCACTGTTTCCTCCATCTGGTCATCCATATTTCTAACTTTTGCTCCATCCCATTTGTGTCATCTTTCCTCCCTTCTCTCTGCAGCACAGTGTGGCGGCGACCTGACCGGCCCAGGAGGAGTGATTCTCTCTCCCAACTGGCCTGAGTGGTATGGCGAGGGAGAGGACTGCAGCTGGAGGATACACGTCGGCGAGGACAAACGGGTGCTGCTCGACGTGCAGCTGTGAGAAGTTCACCGACACACGCAGACTCCTAAACATCCAAACATCAGCTTGGATCCAAAGATGGGCCCGGGCGAGAGCCAGATGTTATCATTAAAAATGCATCCTGGGAGTTCTGAGTGTAGAGACTCAGTGAGGGGTCCGGTTCCACATCTACATGTGTTTATTGGTATTTCCTGCTCATACTGAACCATAGAACTCAAAACTAGTCAACATCAGAGAATGTTTCTGCCTCCCAGAGCTGCTCAAAGAGACTTGGATCCAATCCTTCGACATTTCTCAGCATTGATGTTTTAGTAACACCCATGTGGCTGGGGAAAGCCAATCCGTGTTGAACTTTTATATGTTATGCTTCTTTCAAATGGCAATTGGTATATTCTGAAGAAGAAGGGATTGATCAGCTGCCCAATATATACATTTATTATAGAGACAGTTCTGGTTCAATAACATGATTGATATAGTGGAAAGTAGGAAGTAATGAGACTGAAGGCATCTTTGCTGAGGTACATTTCCCACAGTCAGAGGATAAATCTGGTCTGGTCTTTCATGGACTCATCCAGGCTGATCTGACAATATCAAAACGAGAGGTTGTGCTTCCCCATATTCTCTGTGATGTATCCTTATTTTAATGTTGTATCCTACGCATGTAAATTTTTGAAAATTCCCCACGCGAATAAGGCGGCCTTATTAAAAATATTGTTAGGATATTAAAACTCCTGTAGTCTGAGCCCAGCTTAACAAGAAGGGGATTTTGAAATTGGTTCCGGCTTGAATTGGCAGTAAAGGCAAAGACAGATCAAAACAGGTCTTACAGGATCCACATGGACCAGTTGAAGGCCTATTAATGCTCTGAGTGGGCAAGAGAAAAGCGCATTGCAGCTATCGACTTTGAATGTTCTGAAAGTTTGCACGAGGATTTTTTTGACGTGTAAGGTATGGCAGACATGGTGCGGCTGTCATTATTAGCAGAAACATCCATGAAAACTGATCTGTGTCAGGCTGAAAGCAACAGGAAACATTCTGCTTCTGAAAAAGCTTGTTGGCTGTGAAGCTCCTCTGGAGTATTGGCCACACAAACGCTCACCAAAAAGCACTTTTCTCCTCTACATAATCAGCAGAAAAGGAGCAGCTGAATAGAATCTCAACTCCACAAGCAAACCTGAACATGGTTCTTTTTAATTGAATCCATCAGTCACTAACATATGGAGAGTCTGGAACAGCCGTATGGTCAGATTATTTCATTGTGCTACTTAGCCAGAGGCAGTGACTCCCTGCACATAACCAGAGCTTGTTGTTTCTACA
Source organism: Mola mola (assembly GCA_001698575.1). Taxonomy (NCBI): domain Eukaryota; kingdom Metazoa; phylum Chordata; class Actinopteri; order Tetraodontiformes; family Molidae; genus Mola; species Mola mola. The sequence continues at coordinate 10,641,665 of KV751320.1, read as the reverse complement.
TTTCTGCTTTTTTTTTTTTTACATTCAAATACACGAGATAAAACATTATTTAGAATCCCTTAGAGGTGTTTTTCCATATAAATACAGCCAGGCTACACTTGCTTTATGTTTTTATTACATTTACCTCATAATCTTGTCATCTGAATCTCAGCTCAAAAACAAGAATATATGAAGCCCATTGAAATATTTAAAAAGCTTTCACATGTTAACCATGCTCCTTGCAAGTATTAATTCGTGCCTCATGTAACATTTGCAGACACTTAGAAACCTTGCAGACTGCATGTTCAAGAAGCCTCTCTCTGCCTTGTAGTGAAACAAACTTCTCTGGGGCAATAAAAACATGGTGGTGTTTACAGACTGTTAAACACTTCGCCTGTGGATTAATGCCGCATTTAGCCTCTGAGGTCATCTCATCTCCCACACGTTTGTCTGTCGACACGACTGCTCTCTGAGTCATCCTCACTTGTCCTGAACTGATACCACGCGCCGCGCCCCTGACTCAGACTGCTTTATTTCCATTTCCTTAGACTGAACATCAGCGACAGCGATATGTTGACCATCTCCGACGGCGACGAGGTCGCGACTCGCATCTTGGGGCGGTACGTCGGGGGAAGCAGCCCCTTCAAGCTCTCCTCCACCACCCCCGATCTGACCGTCACCTTCCACTCAGATCCAGCCGGCCTCGTCTTTGGCAAGGGCGAAGGCTTCATCATCAACTACATGGGTAAGAGCTCAAACAATAAAAACAATGTGAGAAACTATGTTATCTCTGATTGTTTCATGTATTATTGTGTGAAGGTTTGCACTTTTCTCACACACATCAGCTTTTCATTGGAAGTGATAAGTAGCAGCTTAAGGTCTGAGTGCATAATATTTACACATTCATATACCCTTTGTTGTCACTTCTGCCTGACTCACAGACATTTTCATTGACAATAATGGCCAATGAGCCATCAAAGGATTGAAGACAGGTTTTTTTTTGGTCTTTCTGTGATTTTCTTTTAACAAAACTAGAAAAGATCTGAAACTACCCTTCTTTTCCCTTAACTGGATCTGGAAATGTTGGATTCAATTCAGCTTCACAATTCATTTTGATTTAGCCTTTTTGCCTCCAGCTGCCAGCTCCGTTTCTTGTCTCATCCCTGTTTGTCTTTCCTCTCATTTCCCTCTGCCCTTATTCAATCACGTCCTGTTTGTTTCACCATCTCACAATGGCTCCGGTCCACACACAGGCCCAGAGTGTAACAAGCAAGACCAATATACTCCCTTCCTCCCCTTTACCCGCCGTAATCTGCGGCGCTTCCCGTATCCACCACCTGACTCCAATTTAGAGTCATACTGGGACACACGCTGTCCAATTTGCTTGTCCCCCCGCAAGACATCACATACACACACAAGCTTCCCGAGGAGTAAATCATGTGGATGCAGCATGAATACGTAGGCTGCTCCCTTTGATTATATGTGTATCTGTGTGTGTGTGTGTGCTCAGAATAAATTGCCCACCACACACATTGAGGCGGCACCAAGAAGGAGAACCAAGTCGATAGAGAATGAATAATTGATCCAGGTTCATTCGACTTACAAGTCCCTGCTGGCATATTATAATGTACAATGTACTGCAATACTGTAGGCTGTCTGATCAATCACCAAACGTGCATATGCAGACACACTCTCCCGTCCCTACAGGAGGCTCCCTGTTTATATGTTTCTCGAGGTTGTAATGGGTTTTTTCTCTGCCTCTTCCTTTGCCAGCACAGGTTTTATTAACATTCTGCATTTTCTCCTTCTTGTGAGTTGGTTTTGTTTTGTTCTTCCTTCACACGTGAGGTGTCAGTGTCCAAGCCTGAATGAAGACTGTGGTGATGTTTCTTGGTGGGAATGTGTTAAGTCTCAAAACTGAAGACCCCACATCTTGTTGCAGAAATAAAAAAAAACAAAAAAACATGTGAAATTGATTTGGTTGACTCCCACTGTCTTAAGTCGCCATTACTACTCAAGATAACTGTCACAAATGTACATTATATTCCAGTATTTTGAACATATCCAAAAATGATTGGCTTATTGGCTCATGAACTTCTCAGCAGTTTTTCCAGCACAGTGGTGCTGATCCATTTCTACCAGTAGGTGTGTCTTCGCCTACCTGATCACCGTTAAACGTCTTTGGTTCTGGGATTTGTACACCCTTTTCATAACAATAGACAACTTCACATTTAAACTCCTCGATCAAGCTGAAGGGAGAGTTGTTCAGTCATGGCTGGGGGTGTTATTTAATTTGCCCAGGTACTCTGAAGCTCCGCTGATTTCAGGACTGTAGAGATAACATGAAGACGATCTGAGAGGGACACTTTTAATCCGTGATCAAAAGAATTCGTCATTTAAGGAGATCTTCACAACGATCAAAAGACTGTTGGTCTGAGCATCCTGCTGCCTCTCCTTCTGTGTAATCAGCGCAAATACAATGTCTTACTTCTGAAGTTTGCAGATGAGTCAGCGGCAAAATGTTCATCCTTTGTGTGTTTTTTTTCTTTTTTTTCGAGACACGAGCACGACTGCAAAGTGTTGCGCTTCCTTATCTTGTCTGTTGTTACTAGCGGAGTGGAAACAAGCCGCTGTATTGGCGTGTAGAGATGCTCTGATCATTAAGTCAGTCAGTTAAACTGGCTTTGTTGTCTCTATTTATCAGCTGTTGTTTCATTATCAGTCAATAATGAATATTTTAAATGTTTAAATTCCGGTCTATAAAACATCTCATGTTTATTTGTTGGCCACTTGGGGGCAGGGGGGATGAATTTTTAACATGGACTAATGTTGTAGTTGTTGGCAAACAATTGCAGAATGATCCTTTGTTTATCATGTTTGTCTCCGTCTGATCCACGCAAGTCTCTTTCAGTTCTGTTTTGGTCTCTTACTCTTTACTACCATCTAACTGTGTCTATTTGCTTTTTGTAGAGTTGCTTCATCAGAGCTTGTTTTGATCAAAAATAACAGCTGCAGTGTACTGCTGAAAATGATGCTATGAAAGTGGTGAGAGTGAACCAAAACAGTACGGCAGGAACACCACAGCTAAATTATGAGCTGAAATGCTCCATAAAACAGCTGCAGACTTAAAATATGTCCGAAGGTGGAAAAAGTACCAGTACCAGTACCAGTATCCTGTTACACCATTAGAAAATGCAGGGAAAGTTGAGAACACATAGTTATATGATGAACATGATGGAACACAGAGACGACAACAGCCTTGCTAAAAACAATAACTCAGTGGATGGTGACATAATATGAACAGTCAGTAAGTAAATGGCAATTATCCACCATTCAATACAACAAATCGTCTCCAACAGAAAAAAAAAAATACTTATTCTAATAACATTGCATGGTGTTTGCTGCCCCCTACCGGGCTTAAAATGCTACAACGCCACACCACAGAAACGTGCTGTTGTCCTGAAAGACAAACTTCAGCCTCTTGCTTATCCCGGGACACAACAGAAGTTAACTGTTTTCCGCTGAATGCATTTCTGTGTAAACAGCCCCTAAATACTAAGGGTAGGCTAGCCTAACTCGACACGACTGAAACTAATCACATCCGGGTAAACAATCACAGTGGAGGGAAACTAACAAAGGCAGGGTGGCTTCAAAACATTGCACAGGTAAATAACTACAACCAGGGATGCATCAAAATGAAAATTTTGGCAGGTACCAATAACTGATATTAAAATTGCTTTTATAACAAAAGCAGGTGGATCACATACACAATCAACGGCAGCCACGCTGAAAGAATTACTGGCTGTGCACATTAGGTTGATCTTCAGACAAATACTTAAGTTATAAAACTTTACTGGCATTGGCTGATAGGGATACGACTGTCGCTGTATCGACATCAGTGACCACATTATCAGAAATATGTGGCTATTACATCTGCAATTTGTGCAAAATTTTAATCCAAAGAAACGTCAACATAAAACAGGAAGTAAAGTTACAAATATGACATATATTTCTCAGAATAGTATATGATAAATAATACTAAACAATGACATTTACATTGTGGCCTTGTTTTCCCATTGTCTTTAGTTATATATTTAATACTATGACAATGTAGTTTTGATGCACAGAAAATTGCACAAGACGGTAATTTAAAAAATATGTTGTTGAATATTAGAGAGATTACTCGTATTGTGTCAGGTAGGAAAATAGTCAACAATTTGATAACTTGTTAAAAGTTATCAGTTATTAGGTTAAAAGTTTGTAATATGTAGGTCTTCTATGTTTGTTCAGTTTTAATTTTAAACTTATAAATTGTAATAAATTGAGATTATTGGAATAAAACAGTAGATTTCCAATGGAAATGTGAAACTGATTAATAGCAGTGTTTTCTGTCTCCAGGTTTCCTGAGAAATAAACCTTGACAATAAAATACTTATTTATTCAACGAATACACTTACTAGAAAACCTGAATATGAAAGTCCGTTCAAGACCTTATAGAAAGATGCGATCAGGCTGTTTTGTTCTGTTTTTTGCTGGTGTAAGTCCTCGAATGCCTTGAAACATGATGCATACTGATGGATGTACAGTATGTACTGTGCTGTCATGCTTTTGTTAGCTGGTATTCTAACTGTGTGAAGTAAACCACTCCATTAAAGCTATGTCATAAGTATACATTTGAGTTATGAACATTCCATCGACTTTAAGAAATGAATTCTAGCGTAAACACAATAGTCTGACAGTCGATAACAACCGCACATTTTTCTTGTCTCATAAACACTAGAGTGATAGATGACTGACAGTTTGTTTTTAGTCTGGTGAGGACTGTTTCAGCGGTAGTCTGGATGAAACCTGACTGGCATCACGCTTGATGTTTGGATGGTGTCCAGCACGGATCAAATCCATCATTCTGTCACACGGTCAAGTGATCGCACAACAAATCCATCACTCTTCTGCGATGGACTCCTCCTCACAGTGAATATGTGCCAGCGCCACGTCTACATCAGATGTGCTGTTATTTGTCTCTCCCTGAGCCTCATGACCGAACCCTGGCAACACGCATCATATTTTTCAAATATCTTCTCTCAGAGGTTTCGCGAAATGACTCCTGTCCAGACCTGCCTGAAATCCAGAATGGCTGGAAGACGACGTCCCACATCGCACTGGTGCGTGGGGCGCGAATTACCTACCAGTGCGACCCCGGCTATGACCTGGTGGGGCGGGAGACCCTCAGCTGTCAGTTGGACCTCTCCTGGAGCTCACAGCCCCCATTCTGTGAGAAGAGTAAGTCCCACACCTCCGGAAACATCAGCTCTGTGTATGTTAATGTGCAGCCATATGTGTGTATTGGTCATTGCTCATCATTTAGAGGAACCTTCCTGGTGTTTGCCTGAAACTCTGACTTTTCCTCCAGAATTTGAAGTTTATCCATCATGTTTCCCATTTCCCTTAGATGTCTTCCTCTCAATGGGCTCTTATTGAACAACGTTAGTTCCAGTGTTGGTTCAGAGCCAGTGTCTATTCTGGAGCTAGTTCTTTGCTATTTCTCAGTCAAAGTACTGATTCATGGTCAGGAAAACAGGTTCCAACAGGTCCAGTAGCATGGACACGTCAGTCTACTGCAGTCAGATACATACAGTATTCTGTGTGATATTTTACCCTTTAAATGCTGTCTGTGTCCCTCTCCGTTTGACCAGCCTTACCTGCCCTCAGTACCACAATATCTTTATATAACCTATATAAATTCACCCACTTTTATAATCGACCTGTTTTGTGTCATCCAAAATGTCTGCTGTCAAGCATATTCTTTTATATGATGGTATGGGTGGTCTTTACAGAATCAAATAAGCTGATATTCGTCTCCCTCATACAGTCTTCATTTTCTCTCCTCAGTCATGTACTGCTCAGATCCTGGCCATGTGGAGCATTCCACCCGGTCTCTATCAGACCCCAAACTCCTGGTGGGGACAACCATTCAGTACAGCTGCAACCCCGGCTTCATTCTGCAGGGCGGCGCCACCATTACTTGCTACGGCCGTGAGCCGGGGACCCCCGTGTGGACGTCTCGACTGCCTCACTGTGTCTGTGAGTATCGGAGAGACAGTCTGACCACTTTCCGGTGCGAGAACACCCCAAAGTAAGTGGTTAGTTGCTTTAAGCAACCGGGAAAGACTAGCAGGTATTTATTCAGACTTGTGTGCTGAGAGGTTCCTGTGGTTTACTGGTGATTTGTCAGCTCTTTGAACTCACACAACATGAGACTAAGATAGATAGACACTTGCACACTACAGTTAACTGAGTTTGAGAAGCTCTCTCCCCATGGCTGTGCAATCTAACA